>JAOTRH010379954.1:0-35594 GCA_034768845.1 Heliamphora exappendiculata | reverse complement strand
TTTAATATTCGTTGTTTTGATTCATTAGAAGGTGCGATCTTATATGGGTCTATATTCCCGGTGAGTTAGATAGCGGTGCTATTTATATGGCAAATATTAATTATTAACGGAATTCACGTCCTAAAAAATCGAGATTGACAATATCCCCTTAAGAATGCTTATAAGTTTTGATCGGACCAAACCCCAGTGAATTCACGTCCGTAAAAAAGCAAGCTGCTGTTTTCAAACAAAAAGCAGCCGCTTTAAAGCTTGAATTCTTAATAAGGATTAATTAAGAGTCCTAATACAACTTGAACATAGAAAATTAATACAAACAGGATACATGAAACTACAGGAGACTAAAACTCTTTAGAGTTTCAATCAGATCAAAAAACTTGAATAATTTTTATTTATCTTGCATTTAATTTATTTTTATATTTTAATTGCATGGATGATAATTATTGATTTTATTTATCTTGTTAATTTAATTAATTCGAATATTCGATTTTAATTAAAATATGTTGTAATGGAAAAATTTTAGATATTTTATTTTTTACAAAATATCTCGTTTAAAGATAAATTTTTTTAAAATTGGATATCTTAAAAAAAATGTGAGAATTAATTTTGGATTTTAAATTAATTAAATAGAAAAATATTTAATCAAAATAAATTATTATTTTTTGAAAAATATGAAACGAAAAATAAAATAAATAAATACCTTTAATCACTACCTTAACTGAAAAACTGGAAAAAAAATAGTACATTTATTAAATTTTATTTGTTACGCATTTAAACACGAAAAGATGGTTTGATATACCAGAATATTTAGAATCGTATGCACGGAAAGATGTTTAATTCTTTCAAATCGTGTGACTTTTGAAAGATGATTTGATAAATCAGAATATTTAGAATCGTATATACGGAAAGATGTTTGATTATCAAACCATAATCTTTGGAATCGTATACACAGAAAGATGTTTGATTATTTCAGATCGTGTGAATTTTGAAAAATGGTTTGATAAACTAGAATCTTTAAAATCGTGGATACAAAAAATGTTTGATTCTTTCAGATCGTGTGACTTCTGAAATTAATAAATTTATTTTAATTAAATAGAATTTTATAACTCTAAAAAATATTTTAAAAATCTAAGTGGGAGAGAGAATTTTTTTACAGATAAATTATGCGGTCTCCATCACTAGTTTGTAGGCGATGTAATTAAACCTTGCGTGTCGGTAGTAAGGCTTTTCTCGCCAACAGACATATTAATTATGGTATCGCTAGTACAAACCTCCTTTAGGGATAATTCTGAATAATTGTTAGTGTGGATCACTTCTTCAACTGAAAGGTTTATTGCAAAGCGATTATTTTGGGATTATGTCATGATTAACACTTAACTGTATATAATAGTATACTCTCCAACTGAGTCACTGCTATTATATACTTGACCGAAACTATCTCAGCTATTTAATTTTTACTTGGCATGGTAATTTGCCTAGATAGTAAAATTAAAAAGAATTGAATGTCTGGTCTTATGACGGATAGTAGACGTCCACCCAACGTGGCATGCTATTCACAGGTTACTAGGCTGCTGACGAATTAATTTTAAAATGGTAGAGGGAACTAAATTAAAATGAATTCAAAACTTTGCTCACCATAATTAATGATTTTTTAATTATGTGATTCTCAGAATTAAAATAGTTTTCAACCACTCGCTTCAATACTCAAAGAAAACAAACTTATGGGATCAAATTTTGTTGACTGGAAATGTAATTTGGATATAGATTTAACTACAAATAGTATTCTTTCAATACCAGGAAATGTGTTTATTTTTGAAAAATGTTCTTTCTCTGAGCCGAAGGGCATGAAGAAGAAAAAAAGTTCAGAAACAGGGAGACACGGTTTCCAGGGTAGTTAGTGGGCCACGGACGGGTGTAGAAAAGCCAAAAGGCAGATGTTTTCACTGCAACCAGACCCAGCACTAGAAAAGCTATGTCTAGTATTTCTCAAAAGGCAGAACAAACAGAATAATTTTTGTTCACTGGTTGTAAAAAATATATTTAGCGGTGTTATCTACCGGTACCTTGTGTGTAGATAGGGGAGCTACTAATCACGTCTTCAATTCATTGCATGGGTTTCAGGAAATTCGAAAACTTGGTGATTGGGAGATTTATCTACATATGAACAATAATACAAAGATAACAGCAGTTGCAGTAGAAGATGTCACTCTTAATTTTGGTAGAGATCGAATTTTAATATTGAGATATTGTCTTTATGTACTTGCTATTAGAAGGAACGTAATTTTCATTTCTGCATTGGCTAAAGACGGATATTTGGTTTATTTTAATAACTCTGTAGTTATTAAAGATAATAAACAGATTATCTGTTCTGGTACATTGGTGGATGATCTTTATATTATTATTCTAATTGCTTTTACACTGTAACTGACTGAAACGGATAATACATCTATATTACCATATGAGAGAAAATTTTCTTCTTTAATAAACTAAACGTTTCTTTGACACTTACACTTGGGTCATATTAATCTAAAAATGATAAACAGATTAGTAGCAGATGGACCTTTGAGTTCATTGAAAATGAAGGCACTTTCAGTATGTGAATCTTACTTAGAGGGTAAAATGACCAAGAGGCCCTTTTAGGCCAAAGGCTATAGAGCTAAAGAATCGTTAGAGGTTACTTTGAGTACTTCGTAAGTTTCATTGATGACTACTCAAGGTATGGATACATTTACCTGATACATCGTAAGTCTGGATGTTTTGAGAAATTCAAAGAATTCAAGGCAGAGGCAGAGAAGCGTCTAGGTAAAAGTATCAAATCATTACGATCCGACCATGATGGAAAATATCTCTTTGGAGAGTTTAAGTACTACTTGTCATCAGAGAGAATTATATCCCAGTTGACTGCAGCTGGCACTCCACAACAGAATGGTATAGTAGAAAGAAGGAATATGACTCTTATGGAGATTGTAAGGTCAATGATGAGTTATTCAAGTTTACCTGATTCATTTTGAGGACTCGCTTTAGAGACAACGGCTTACATTCTGAACATGGTACCTTCTAAGTCAGTACCTTCTACTCCCATAGAATTATGGACCGGGCGTAAGCCTAGTCTGAAACACATTCGAATTTAAGGGTGTCCAGCACATGTGCGAAAAGGGAACGCAGGTAAGTTAGAACCGAGGACAGAAGTCTGTTTCTTCATGGGGTATCCCATGGGAACGAAAGGTGGTCTATTTTATAATCCTAAGAATCAGAAGGTCATTGGTAGCACCAATGCCCGATTCTTGAAAGAGAATTATATTATGAATCATAGGCCCAATAGCAAAATTATTCTGAAAGTACTGAGAGAAAATACCAGTAGAACGGAAGAGGAATCACAAGTCACTGATATTCCATTACCTCATTGTAGTGGGAGGATTATCAGGACAGGTGCAAATCAAAAACATGGTGCTGATGCACAGGGTTCAGATTCTGCACAGCCTATTACTGCTAGTACACAGACACAAGTAGTGTCTCGTCGTAGTGGGAGGGTTGTTCATCAACCTGATCGGTAAATGTTCTTAGAAGAGTCTTTTGACAGAATGCCAGCAGAACTGGATATCGAGTCCTGTAACTACAATAAAGCACTACAAGACAAAGATGCAGATCTTTGGCAAAGGGTTATGAATTTAAAGATAGAATCTATGTATTCCAATTAGGTCTGAGAACTTGTAGAACCACCTGAAGGGATAAAATCCATTGGGTGCAAGTAGGTCTACAAGAAAAAGACAGGAGTAGACGAAAAGGTTAAAACCTTCAAAGCTAGGCTTGTTGGTAAAGAGTTTACTCAGAAAGAAGGGATCGACTATGAGAAAACCTTTTCGTCGGTAGCCCTGGTTAAGTCTATCCGGATTCTCTTATCTATTGCCGCACATTTCGATTACGAAATCTGGCAAATGAACGTCAAGACAAATTTCCTTAACGAAAGTCTTGACGAGTGTAACTATATGATACAATCAGATGGATTCATTGCAAAGGGACAGGAGCACATGTTGCGCAAGCTTAAGAGATCCATTTATGAATTTAAGCAGGCATCGAGACCTTAGAACACTCGGTGTGATCAAGCTATAAAATCTTATGATTTCGATCAAAGTCTGGATGAGTCTTGTGTGTACAAGAAGCGTGACGGAAGCGTGGTGATTTTTCTAATACTTTACGTAGATGACATCTTGCTCATTGAAAACGATGTTGGGGCATTATCTACGGTTAAAGTCTGATTATCTGAGCAGTTCGATATGAAGAACTTGAAAGAAGTTAGTTGCATCCTTGGGATCAAGCTTATACGAGATCAGAAACAAATGATATTGGGCTTATCATAAGCAAAGAATATCGATATAGGCTTGTTTTAGCATGCAGGATTCTAAGAAATAATTTTTTCCTTTCAGGCATGAAATTACTCTATCCAAGGATCAGTGCCCTAAGACACTTGATGAGATAGAGAGGAAGAAGGCGGTTCCTTATGCTTCGGCAGTAGAAAGCCTAATGTATGCTATGCTTTGCACTAAACCCGACATTTGCTTTGTCGTTGGCATGGTTAGCAGATATCAGTCTAACCCAGGGCGAGAGCATTGGACTACGGTAAAGAATATAATCAAGTACCTAAAAAGGACTAAGGATTATATGTTGATTTACCATGCTGACAGTCTAGTACCTTTTGGAGTACACAGACTCAGATTTTTAGTTAGACATAGTACTTACATCAGAAGACAACCTTGCAGATCCTTTACGAAGCTTACCGACTAATATTTTTAATAGTCATGTAGAGGGCATAGGAATCAGATGTATGACAGTATAATTTTGAGTATAAGTGGGAGATAGCAACATCTACTAAAAATCTTATTTTTAGTATTTAATTTTATTTTAATAAAATTAATTTTTTTATTTTATGAGAATCTTTATGAGTAATGTATGTGTTTTGTTTCTTTGATATGCATGGATGTCCAATATTCTGTATAGTATTTAATTTGGTGTGTAGAGTACGGATTGTACACAAAAGATCAAATTTTAGGTTTTTGCAGAATATAAGTTTTATGTTCACTGTTTGAATGAAAATGGACATACCATCAGTACAACTGTGCCACAGAATTTTAGTAGGCATGTCTTGATTACGAAAAATAGATAATAGCGTCGTATATTATTCCGACTATCTGTGCTAGTACACTTTGTGTGTATTGAACGGGACATTTGGGGTAATTAATTTTGTACTGACTATATAAATTAATTCACACCCAAAGGTTATTATGAATAGTCCTTATCCTCTTAATCCTGAAATAATTATTAATTTGCATATATTTAATATTCGTTGTTTTGATTCATTAGATGATGCGATCTTATATGAGTTTATATTTTCGGTGAGTTAGATAACGGTGTTATTTATATGGCAAATATTAATTATTGATGAAATTTATGTTTTGAAAAATTGGGATTGATGATACCCCCTTAAGGATGCTTATAAGTTTTGACCGAACCAAACCCTACAGATGGATTTAATTATTTGTCGGTCAAATAACTTAAACAGAAAGATTTAAAGAATATCAAGATACCGATTAAATTAAATTGTCAGTAATTAAATTTAATTAGCGGGTATTAAAAACCTTAACGTGGAGAGAAATGGTAAGCATTTAATAACAGGAGCTCAATGCAATAAGGTCTTGAGATTATGGGTCATAGTGCAATTATAGTTCCTTAGTGGTGTGAACTGTAATTCTGTATTTTATGAAAATTGCAGAAACCGCTGCATGTCTTTCCATAATTGCGGAAACTTCTAGTAGGTGTCTGTGTTCCACTGGAAGTCTAACTCATAATTACTCCCAAAGTCCCTGTTGTAGCCCTATATATATACAGGTAGATTGAACCAGTTTTAGATAATTTAATATCATTATTATTATGATATTATTTTTGTCTCTCAAGATTTAAATAAATTGGGATTCTGTCGGTACGAGATCCCAGAAGATCGTAACCCACATTAAATTCGAGAATCGCATA
Source organism: Heliamphora exappendiculata (assembly GCA_034768845.1). Classification (NCBI taxonomy): domain Eukaryota; kingdom Viridiplantae; phylum Streptophyta; class Magnoliopsida; order Ericales; family Sarraceniaceae; genus Heliamphora; species Heliamphora exappendiculata. The sequence goes on along the minus strand of JAOTRH010379954.1, from coordinate 29,573 downwards.
AGGGAATACGGTAGAAGATCTGACAAGAGTTTTAACTCGAAATCAAGTCGTAGTTGAAGAATAGATCGACAAAAGGTATTCTTCTAAATTAACTTTGGTTGCACGGATTTATTTTTGATCGTTCGACCTCAAAATTTTTATCTAGAGCCCGTTTTGGCATTTTTCCGTCCAATTAATTTTTTTTTTACCAAAAATCGTTTTACAAAAACAATGATATTGACAGTATTGCCTCCAACACAAGTTTAAAAAAATTAAGTTAAAAAGTTGTCAACGATTCTTTTCTTTATTTTCAAATAATTTTATATTTAATTGTAAACTTATTTGATAGATTTCGATGAGTAAATTGTAAAAAATTACTTTTTAAAATAAACAACAGATGTGTATAATAAAAGTTATGATATTTTTAAAAATATATAAAAATATTTTTGGTTAATAAGCAAAAAGGCAAAAAAGATTAAAAACCAATAAACAAGACAAAAACCTTAGGTTGGCAAACAAAGTGAACATGACTTTTTTTTATTTTAAGCCAAAAACATTAAGTTGCTTTAATTTAGGTTGCCAAACAACGTAAACGGATGTGTGTTGAGTGTGTATTTTATATTTTGTGGGTTCCATATAATGATTTTGATATATATATAATGTGGGTTGAATTTACCATCTCTATGGAAATTAGGACTTGTATAATGTGCTTATAAATAGAACACTTGTGGAAGTTTTAAAGTATGAACAAATAGGTCACATAGTAAAAAGAAGAGACTGAATTGTACTATTTCACATATGATGTGTAGTTTTTTTTTCTCACTTGTGAACGCAAATTAGAGTAAGCCGAATCATGTAAATTCTCTATATTTACAAAATCCAAGGTAAGATAAGATGGTTGTGTATTTATCATATATTTTGTGAGATTCATGTAATTATAATTTTATTTACGTGTATTTAGGGTAAAGTGGAGTTATGATGTGATGCCTCATCCTCCGAGTACATCGGGATATACGTAACTACAAATAAGGTAGATATTTTAACCATGCATTTATAATTACATACGATAATTACTACATTATTAAAGGTTCAAAACTTGTCCAACATACTTAATGATTACAGTTATCCAGAAATTTTAACAAAAGTTACATTATGTCTATGGAAACTGAACAAAAGATCAAAAGAGAATATTCTACGTCTTCAAGGGGCATCGTTGGGGGTTGGCTGGCTCTTACCACTCTCCCCGCTCCTCGAAGTTTTCTTCTCTTACGAACACACCTTTCTCAAATTGTTCATCTCCTTCACTTGTGGCACGAATGCTATGAACCGAAGCCCAGAAGCAAATTTCCTAAATCGTCAAACAAACTCACAACAAAATATCTTATAATACATATCGTATAACACCTAATACAAATTTAAGGGCAAGGAAATGGATAATTTAACATTTTTAGCAAGGTAAGCATACACCCAAAATAGTATCATGAATTCCACGCCAGAAATTACAGAGTAGACTTAATTGGACCTAATCACCGAACCTATTCTTGCCTCGTTGTGAAAGGTAAACACTCGCCATGGCTACACACCTTAGCCGTTTTACGCAATAGCAATGGCAACGGCGTGGGGACTGGCCTTTATCCAATTTTATCTATCTTCATTCCTGGCCAACTGATCCCACCTTAAGGATCAGGATACTCGTTAGGTGTCAACCTAAAGTCTAATAAAAGTTAGCGATGAACCCGGAGTGCCTAATCCCCTTTTTAAAAATAAACAATCTCCTATTTCATTTTCAAATATGACAACCAGGGACGCCTTAAATTCAAAGCCACAGAAAGAACAATTTATATAATCGAACTCCCAATGAAGGATATGAAAGGCACTCTGATAACCCAAAATGCAATATATGAATGCTTATGATGTGCAATATGTTAGTGTTGGTATACTGAAAATTATATTTTTAGTATTTAATTTAATTTTAATAAAATTAATATTTTATTTTATGAGATTTTTTATGAGCAATGTATGTATATTATTTTTTTGTTATGCATAGATGTCCAATATTCGGTATAGTATTTAATCTGGTGTGTAGAGTACGGCTTGCACACAGAAAATTAGATTTTAGGTTCTTACAGAATATAAGTTTTATGTTCACAGTTTAGATAGAAATGCGCATACCATCGGTACAATTGTGGCACAGAGTTTTAGTAAGCCTGTCTTGGTTACAGGGAACAAATAATAGTATCATCTATTGTTCCGACTCTCTGTGCTAGTACACTTTATATGTATTGAACGGGACATTTGGGGTAATTAATTTTATACTGACTATATAAATTAATTCGCACCGCAAGGTTATTATGAATAGTGCTTATCCTCATAATCCTGAAATAATTATTAATTTACGTATATTTAATATTCGTTGTTTTGATTCATTAGAGGGTGTGATCTTATATGAATTTATATTTTTGGTAAATTAAATAGCCGTATTATTTATATGACAAATGTTAATTATTAACGGAATTCACGTTTCGAAAGATCTGAATTGACGATACCCACTTAAGGATACTTATAAATTTTGACCGGACCAAACCCTTCAGGTGGATTTAATTATCTGGTAGTCAAATAACTTAAGTAAAATGGTTTAAGAAATATCAAGATGTCGATTAAATTAAATTGTCAGTAATTAAATTTAATTGGTGGGTATCGAAATTTAACGTGGGGAGAAATGGTAAGTATTTAATAACAGGAACTTAATGCAATAAAGTCTTGAGATTATAGGTCAGAGTGCAATTACAGTTCTTTAGTAGTGTGAAATGTAATTCAGTATTTTATAAAAATTACAGAAATCGTTGCGTCTTTTCATAATTACAAAAACTGCTAGTAGGTATTTGTGTTCTACTAGAAGTTTTACTCATAATTACTCTTTAGGTCCCTGCTGTAGCCCTATATATATGCGGGTAGGCTGAACCAATTTTAGATAGATATCATATTTTGTCTTTCAAAACTAAAGATATCTGGGCTCTGCCGGTACGAGTTCTCGATAGTCTGTAGCCCATACTATGTTTGAGGATCACGTAAGAGAATACAGTAGAAGATCTGACAAGAGTTTCAACTCGGAATCAATTTGTAGTTGAAGAATCGATCGACAAAAGGAAATCTTCTAAATTAACTTTGGTTGCACGAGTTTATTTTGATCATTTGTTGTTAAAAATTTTATCTGGAGTCTGTTTCGGCATTTACCCTTCTAATTAAATTTTTACCGAAAATCGTTTACAAAAATAATGATCTTGGCAGTTTTGCCTCCGACAAATTGGTATCAGAGCCGTTTTATTTTTTATTTATGGTTATCGGGGTCGAGTAGTTTTAGAACTATTGCCAACTTTGTTTTACAGACATTCTAATCTCGATTTTATGATCATAATTTATTTTTATGTTTGATTAAATGCGTGGATGATGATTAATTATTATTTTTTCACGGGAGTTGACTGTGATAGATTAATTTTTTTTAGATCGAATGTGAGCCTACGGGACATAGATTTCGATGTAAAAATTTTATATTTTTTATTTTTTTCTAATTTATTAGAAAGAAAAAATAAAAACTGGTTTGGAAGAACGAATGCGGCAGCAACTGGTGGTGGTTGGCGGCGACAACCAGTGTTTTTTTTTTGGTTTGTAATTTTTTTTAGTTTTTTTTTTCGGATTAAAAAAAAAGTGCAAAACAACCGCCGCAAACATTAGCAATTTCAGCGACGCAAACCGCAGCAGTTTCAGCGGCCCAAACAATAGAAAGTTTCAGCGATGCAAACAACAGAAAATTTCAGCGACGCAAACAACAGCAGTTTCAACGACGTAAACAACATAAAGTTTCAGCGACGCAAACAGAGGCAGTTTCAGCCACACAAACACAGCAGTTTAAGTGACGCACACAGGCAATAAGCAATTTGGTTGGATGCAGTTTGGTTCGCTGAAGTTTGGTTGGCAGTATTTTTTTAAGCAAAACACTGAAGAGGTTTACCATCCAAACACAAGCAGTGTTTATCCAAACAAGGAAGCTAATTTAGAAAAGAATTTTGAAGCTTATCATTTTAAACAGGAAACTGAAACTCTTTAGAGTTTCGATTCGATCATAAAATCGGGATATATTTATCTTACATTTAATTTATTTTTTTATTAACTGCGTGAATGATAAATATTGCTTTGATTTATTATGTTAATTTAATTAATTTGAATATTTAATTTTAATTAAAATATTTTGTAATAAAAAATAAAATAAAATTTTTAATTAATTAATTAATTAAATAGAAAATTTTAAATATTTAATTTTCTACAAAATATCACGTTTAAAAAGATTTTTTTTAAAATCGAATATCTTAAAAAAATGTGGAAATTAATTTTGAATTTTGAATTATTTAAATAAAAAAATATTTAACCGAAATAAATTATTATTTTTTGAAAAATGTAAAACAAAAAATAAAATAAATAAATGTCTTTAATCACTACCTTAGCTGAAAAGTTACAGAAAAAACTGTGCATTTATTAAATTTTATTTGTTACGCATTTAAACACGAAAAGATAGTTTTGTGAACCAGAATCTTTAGAATCGTGTATACGAAAAGATGTTTGATTCTTTCAGATCGTGTGATTTTCAAAATTAATAAATTTATTTTAATTAAATAGATTTTTATAACCCTCAAATCTAAGTGGGAGAGAAAATTTATTCACAGATAAATTTTACGGTCTTTATCACCAGTTTGTAGGCGATACAATTAAACTCTGGATATTGGCAGTAAGGCCTTTCTCTGAATCGGACAAATTAATTTTGGTATCACCAGTATAAATCTCCTTTACGAATAATTCTGGATAATTGTTAATATGGATCACTTCTCCATCTGAATGGTTCATTGCGAAGCGATTGATTTGGGATTAGGTGACAGTTAACACTTAGCTGTATATAATAGTTTTCTCTCTGTTTGAGTCACTGCTATTTTATACTAGACCGAAACTATGTCAGTTATTTAATTTTACTTGGTATGGTCAGTTGCCTAGATAGTAAAATTAAAAGAAATTAACCTATCTGATCTTATAAAGGATAGTAGATGTCCTCCCATCGATGTATGCTATTCTCAAGTTACCAGACTGCTGGCGAATTAATTTTAAAATGGTAGAGGGAATCAAATTAAAATAAATTTAAAATTTTGCTCATCATAATTAACGATTTTATTTAATTATGTGATTCTCAAGAATAAAATAGATTTCAACCCACTCTCTTTAATACTCAAAGAAAACACACTAACGTGATCGAATTTTGTTGACTGAAAATGCAAATTGAATATAACTTTAACGACTAATGGGATTACTACAATACCAGAAAATGTGTTTGTTTCAGAAAAAAGGTTCTTTCTCAGGGTCGAAAGGCATGAAGAAGAAAAATATTTTCTAGAATAATTAGTGGACCACGGACTAGTATGAAAAAGTCAAAAGGTAAATATTTTTACTGCAATCAGACCTGGCACTAGAAAAAGTTATGTCTAGTATTTCTCAAAAGATAGAACAAACAGAGTAATTTCTGTTCATTGGTGTGTAAACATATTTAATGGTGTTATCTACCGGTACCTGGTGTGTAAATATGGGAGCCACTAATCATGTCTGTAATTCATTGCGAGGGTTCCCAAAAATTCGATAACTTAGCGATAGGAAGATTTACTTGCATATGGACAATAATACAAAGGTAACAGCAGTTGCAGTAGGAGATGTCACTCTCAGTTTTAGTAGAGATCAGGTTTTAATATTGAGATATTGCCTTTATATACCTGTGTGGCGTTAGGATTTAGGGGTTAAAAATAAGATAATTCAAAAGATATTTTAAAAAATATTTTAACACCTTGAAAATCAAATTTTAAAAATTCATTTTATCGAAAATAGAGTCGCCACTTAATTTTTGAGAAAAACTAAGAAAAACAAGAATAGCCACTAATCTTTAAAACGTTAACTAGAGAAATAGGGTTCGGAAACTAAGGTACGAATTGGAAAAATTGTTAAGTATCCCGTTCGCTCAACTGTAAACTTGGCCTCTACTAATCATCATTGGTTCTTTAATAGAATTTCTCAAATGCATGCAACCAAAGAAAATGGAGGCAAAGAGAGAACATCCAAAATCAAATATGAAAAATACATAACATATGTACATAGAACTCCAAATTAGAACAAATAAAGGGATTAATTCCTAAGTTCTATGACATGCAATTTCTATCTAAAAGATATATAGAACACACCCGCATGTGATTTTATATAAAAAAAATATTAAACTAGCATGGTTCAAATGAATAGGCTAAAGATACTAAAATAACCTAGACATGATTTGCTACAAAATAAATTAAACTACTTTAAACATATATTTAAATAAAATAACCAACACATGCATAACATTCATTTAGAAAAGAAAAAAAAAGAACATGATAAGTACTAAAAATAAAAGAAGCACAAGAATTTTATGTTTTAAAAGAAAGAAAGTTTACTAGCAAAATAAGTGTGTTTTAGCAAAATAGAGTTCAAAGATTTAAAGAAAATAAGAGAAATATTTATAAAAGAAAATTTATACTAAGAATAAGAAAACTAAAAAATGTTTATTGAATTTAATGAGAAAGAAAAATTAATTATTTAAATTTTAAAATGGATGAAAGAAAATAAAGAGAAAAGAAAACAAAAGGAAAAAAAATTGCATTCAAAGAATGAGAATTAAATTAAAAGACTTTTTATGATTTTTATGGTTAATAAAATAAAGTTATAAAAAAATAAAAATAGAAAAAAAAAATAAAGATGGAGCCTTATAGGATTAAATACTAACATGATGGGAAAAAAACACTAATAAAGGAAAAATTAAATTGGCATTAAGAGAAAAGAAAATTAGACATTATAAAGAAATCTAAAGTTAGTAATGAAAAGAAAATATTAAAGGAAGAAATTATACTAATATAAAAAAGAAAGAAAAAAAATAGAAAATAAAAACTAGAAAGAGATATTAAATTAACAAAAAGAAAATAAAAAAAAGATAAATGCTAATACAAAAATATTAAACTAATGCTTATGAGAAAGAATATGATGCATTAAAAGGAAATTAAAGCTACATTGCAAATGAAGGAAATAGAAAGAACGACATTAAACTAATACTTAAGAGAAAAAGAATACATTAAATTGAAATTACTAAAAAAAATGAAGAGAAAAGTTAGTAAAGAAAATTAAATTAGTGTTAAAAAAATAAAAGAAATTAAAAATAATTATCTAACTTAAATGTGAAATGTAGTATTAATTACTACATTCATATAAATGTAAGTGCATTGTTATAACAATTAACAACATTAATTAGTTTGTAATTGCAAGAACATTTTAGTACCAATTTAATGAATACAAATAGAAATTACAATATGCTAAGTGTGAGTGCGAAGGAATTAACGATTAAAGAAGTAAAGAAAACAATTAAATTATATGAAATAAACAAGATTAACTATATAAATGAAAGAACATGCGAATTGAAATTGAATCTTAACCTGGTCACCCCAAAAGAGAAGAATTGGGTTAGAAGGACCGGGGATCCAAATAAGGTACCTGAATTGTGGAATCCTCAAGTCGGGAATGTGCTTCGATGGGCCAATCCTCGGGTGGTGATCCAAGCAAGACTTCAACGTCGGTTGGAGGTTCAACAGGGTTTTGGCGTCAAGGCTTGGGATCACTCAGAATATCAGTAGAGTCTCTCTCACTCAGAATTCGTACTGAAAACGTACGCTGGGGTACGGTATGCATAGAATTCTTCAACCAATAAGGTGTTGCCACGTTTTGGAACACGGCAGGCCATATGGAGTTGGCGGTCGCCACATTCAAGGATGGCAGTCGCCATGTTTTTGGAAGTTTTCACAAAGTTCTATGGCGGTCGCCATGATGGAGTTGGCGGTCGCTACTTTTGGCTAGGGTTTCCAAGAGGTTCTATTGGCGGTCGCCACAATGAACATGGCGGTCGCCTTACTTGGGCAGCAAGTTTCGATGGTTCGATAAGATTTCATTGATTTGAAAGTTTCGTTTTTAAATACCGAGCTTGGATCACATCCCGAGGATTGTATCGAGGCACTAATTCACCTGTTTTTATCATCGAATTCGCCTAAGATTGGGTAGGGTCAAATTGGGGTGTCTATAGTTGCCCCTCTTTGATATAACTTGCATAGAAACGCATGAAGCAGGTTATATCAAAGACCCAGAGACAATAACCATTTGACCGAACCATCAATCTTAGACCACAAACACACAAGCAAGCGTATGATGTTGGTCGTACTTGAATTTTCATCGAGCTGCCTACGTACCCCTTTGCCAGGGATCAGACCAGAACATAGTTCATGGCGCAAAATGTAACGATAAAAAACTTGATGTGGATACTAACATGAATAAATGTTAACATGATGTAGATAGGTATAGTATAATGCAAACACGAGTCAGTTTAAGGTCGTGAGGAGGACCAACGAATCAGTTTATGGTCATGAGGAGAACCGACGAGTCAGTTTAGGGTCATAAAAAGGACCGATGAGTCAGTTTAAGGTCGTGAGGAGGACCAACGAGTCAGTTTAGGATAGTGAGGAGGACTGACGAGTCAGTTTAGAGTCATGAAAAAGGATCGATGAGTCAGTTTAAGGTCGTGAGGAGGACTGAGGAGGACCGAGGACCGACGAGTTAGTTTAGGGTCATGAAAAAGGACCGATGAGTCAGTTTAAGGTCGTGAGCAGAACCGACGAGTTAGTTTAGGGTCATGAAGGAGGACCAACGAGTCAGTTTAGGGTCATGAAAAAGGACCGAGGAGTCAGTTTTAAATCGTGAGGAGGACGACGAGTCAGTTTACGGTTATAAAAAAGGATCGATGAGTCAGTTTATGGTCCTGAGGAGGACCGACGAGTAAGTTTAAGGTCGTGAGAAGGACCGACGAGTCAGTTTAAAGTCGTGAGGAGGACCGACGAGTCAGCTTATGGTCATGAGGAGGACCGACGATTCATACATCAAACTAATAGGTCGGGTCAATACCTAAGAATGTGGGAATTGGAATTAGGTTTATTGGAAGCGAGATCAAAATAATCAGAAGCCTGGCCTCAGCTGAATATTTTGTTTTGTCGGGAAGAAAGATTGTGAATTAATAGGCCGAGCTAAGACCTAAAAATTTGAGATGAGATATGAGATAAATTTTATTTTAATAGCCACATCACTTTATCGGGAGAAGAAAATACCTCATAAAATTTTCTCGAGCTGTTACAAAATTATTTTTGGAAAAGCTCTAAAAGTCACTTTTAGAAGAACACATACACTAAATAAAAATTTAAAGAAAAATAATTAAAAATTTTATGTTTTCTGAAAATTAATTTTAAGAAAGCAAAGAGAGAAAAATAAATGTATACAAATAATGAGACGATAAACAAAAATGCTTTTAAAAAGCTCCAAACAGCCCTTCTCAAACCCCAAAACGTCATAATGACAAACTGACTTGACGTAACCTTTGGCAACCTAGCGGTCGCCAAGCCCAAACCCCCTCTAACATGGCGGCCGCCGGGTAAAAACCCTTCGAACCTAGCGGTCGCCGTGTGGCGTTTCAGAAATATGACGGTCGCTCACTTTGGAGTTGGCGACTACCAACTCTAGGCGCACATAAGGCCCCCCAAGCGCGCGGTTTTGGTTCATTCGCTCCCTCCTTACTCTCTCTCTAAACTTCGGTGCTCTCAAGATTCTCTCTCATCCCTCTCCAATTTCTTGTGCTTCCAAGCTTTCTTTTGTTCTTTTCTTGATTCCTTTCACTTCACACTGTGTTTACATTGCTTTTCGTGATTCATTTCCTCTTCATGGCGGGTCAAGGCCATGGGGATGACGACTCGGGGGCACGACGGGACCCCTCTGCTAACGGGATTACTTCCACGCAGCCCACTGCTGCAATGGATGCCCTCGTGCTCGAGGCGGAGCTTGCCTCCCATCGCGTTGCTGAGGAGGCGCGAGCAGCTACTACGGCGCAGGCAGCTGCTGATGCTGCTGTTGAGGCCGAGATTGCTGGCTTTTTGGATCCTAATGCTGGAGATGGTCATCCGGCGCCCTTCGACCCGCATACTTATGCACCATTGCCTTATCACGTGATTCCACGTGGGATGAGACACTACGAGCCTCCTGATGATGCGATTGCCGCCGACATTTTTTTGCGAGAGCCCGATCACCACATGTCTCGTCGACGCCCATCGGTAAATACCCCATTCCTACTTTTTCAATACCGAAGCATGGATTATGAAACGTAGACGCATGTTTAGGATCCCCCATATGGTGTGATTTGATGCCGATGACTGATGATGATGATTTATTTCTAATGTGTTTGAATGATTTTGATGATGTGGATGTCGATTGATGATATGAATGATGATTGGAATTTGAGCTTAGCTTATGTACCTATGTAATGGAGATCAAAACAGTAGGGACGCTAGGATCTTTTAAACAACCAACAAAATGGGCGATTATTTTAGCAAAAATTACAAAAAAGGTTTAAGTTTTTATTGTTTATTTTGAGAAAAACGCAAATTTAGGAGGGGGGGGTGGGGGGAGAATCTTTGCTTTGATTTTTTTTTAGAATCTAGAAAATTTTTTGGAAATTTTTTTTTTTGGAAACCTTAGAAAATTTAAAAAGAATCTTACAAAATTGGGAAAATTTTTAAGAAAAATCCTGCATAATTTTTAGAAATCTTTAGAAAATTTTGAAAATTTTGAAAAAAATTCTAGAAATTTGAGAAAATTTTTTAAGAAATTCCTAGAAATATTTAGAAAATCTTATATATCTTTAGAAAATTTTGAGAAAATCCTAGGAATATTTAAAAAATTCTAGAAAAATTTAAGAAAAGTTTGAGAAAATCCTATGAATATTTAGAAAATCCTAGAAAATTCTAGGAATTTTTTAGAAAATTCTAGAAATTTAAGAAAATTTTGAGAAAATCCTAGAAAATTTAAGAAAAATTTTAAAAATTCAAGAAAATTTTGAGAAAATTCTATAAATTTTTAGAGAATACTAAAAATTTTTAGAAAAATTTATAAATTTGGGAAAAATTTTAGAAATTTGAGAAAAATCTTAAGAAAATTCTAGAAATTTTTAGAAAAACCTAGGAAAATTATATAAAAATAAGAAAATCCTGAAAACTTTTAGAATTTTTAGAGTGTTTTTTTTAGAAGATTGGTGCGATTAATCCTAAAAGGTTAGGGGTAAAAAGGGGCAAAACACAAATGTCAAAAGAAATGGAGATTTTTTTTATATATATACTTGGGAAGAATATTAGCATAGAATGATATAAATTTGCCTAGTGCACTTGGACTTAAGGTCACTAGGAATCTCGAACCTAGGGTCACGGTGCCTAGTTTTCTAGGGCTTGAAAGGACCAAAAGAAACTAGGTTTTGTTTTCAGTTGTTTCTCTGCACTTTGCTTGCTCGATCTATTATTTATGTATTCTCTATCTGTTTTCTCTTTACAGGCTGGTCACTATGTCCAAGGCTTCGGAGGTTTCGCCTCCGGGGAAGTGTTGGAGTGGTACGATGCCCTTCCTGCTCATAGCCGGGCTTACATTGATGCCTCCGGCTTTGCTCGCTTCATCCCCTTGCTGAGTAGGACAAGCAATGATTGGGTATGGCTGACAGCCTTGGCCGAGCGGTGGTGGGATACCACAAACACCTTCCATTTCACCACCTTCGAGGCCACCATTACGCCTCTGGACTTCACACTCATCACAGGCATCCGAGTTGGAGGAGCTTCCATCCCATTTGATCCCACCATCGCACAGTCTGCTGACGTTCTGATGTATTTCCTTGGGGCCATTCCGGCGTAGATGGACAAAGACTGGGTTTGATATACCTAGTTTTTTGACCGTTTGAGATACTTCCAGTGCACCGAGCCCTAGTGGGTTGCCCGGGGATTCTTGATGTATATGTTTGGTACCTTCTTGTTTTCGAACAAGGAGAATACCGTTCATTTACACTACTTGGGCGGCCTGGCTCGTCTTGACCAGGTTGTTTCGTACGACTAGGGAGGCGCTGTTCTGGCCACTCTCTACAGCTTTATGCGGACCTTGACCCGGTTCCCTCAGGAACTTAGAATCGGGGGATACTGGAGGGTCTAGGAGGTACGACTTATTTTCTGCAGTTCTTCATCTATTTCTATTATCTATTATTTCTGCAGGCTGACATCTTCTTCTTTGCAGTTATGGACTTATGAGTTCCTCGGGCTTCACGTCTTGGCGAACTCTACGGAAGATCCTCTGGTTATTCCCCGCGCAGCCCGATGGTCCCGTGGATTGAAGGGGAAGAAAGCCAGGAGGAAGAACATTGATCATTTTCGGGGCTCGCTGGACCGGCTGACTCCCGACCAGATATAACCACTTACTGTTCATTACCATTTTTACCATACTTGTTCACTGCATTGTACCATACTGATTACTGCATTTCGTTTACTGATGATGCACTGTGATTACTGTATATCATTGTACTTTGTAGGTTTGCTGGGGCGTCTGGCAGGGAGTTGAGGATCGGGCTAGCGTAGACTTGATGCGTAACTGAGAGTTCACTTCCATGCGGATCTTGATGGAGGGTCCATTTGGATGGGAGTACTATCTAGGAGAGCGAGTGGTTCGCTAGTTGCTTGGCCTAGATCACTTCTGGATCCCGGTGGTCCCTCTAGTCCATATGCGTCGGACTAATCATGTGGGCCCCGTCGACTTGTTGCTGGAGATGGTGGGGACCCCAGTTGCGGAGCTACTAGTGGCAGAGGGGGACTACACCGTCTGGTCCCGGGTGCACCTGATGGGTCCCTTAGGTCCTGGCTCGGCTGACCCTGGTGGTAGGAGGGGAGCACTGGGGGCCGTCGATGCTGATACTGCTACTGGAGGTGCTGGAGCGGCGGCTGCTGCTAGGGATGCCACTGGCGGGAGGGGCCTAGAGATACCATGGGACATCCAGACCATGGTATATGGATTCCCCTTCTCTCTGCCAGTTCCTGTTCCGCCGGAATCGAAGTTTAGGGCTGACATCGGCCAGGTTTGTCTTCTACCTTTCCCTCAATCACTTGTTCTTTCTTTATTTGTCTAGTCTTTTCTGAACTGTTTTCTCTCACAGGTTGATCAGGCTTGGTTAGACCGAGCGATGCTAATGATTACTGGCTTGAGAGTGCTGGTCCGGCAGATGGATGCCTCGATGCGGGCAACCGGCGTCGCTTTCATACCAGTAGCCGCCGTGAGTAGCTTGTGTGTTCTTTTCAATTTTTTTGTATTTTCCTGTCTTTATTCTACTCTGAGTCTTGTTTATCTTTTGACAGCCTCCAGCTCCGGCCACCAGCGTGGTGCCGCCACCTACTCCAGTCTCAGCCCCAGCCCCGGTTAGAGGCCGTGGTTCCCGGGCGTCCTCTCAGGCTCGTTCCAGAGGGTCTATCTCATTTGCTCAGAGCCAGTCCAAAGTTGTCTCCTCTTCTAGTATCGACGATGGTGATGACTTCGACAGACTCTTCAAGGACGACAGCTCGGACGAGGCTGGCCCTTCCTCCCACCGGGTCCGCCCCATGCACTAGTGAGAGAGCTTCCCCCTTCCCCTGTTTCATTATGATACATTTACTTTGATGGGCCTGCGCGCCTCTATTTGACATGTTTACATACTTTTATCTGCTTCATGGGCCTACGCTCCCCAATTTGACTTACTTGATCCGTGGGCCTGCGTGCCCCAGTTTTTCTTCTTATTGGGCCTCGATGCCCTAATTTTTATTCCTAATACATTTTCATTGCTTTCTGATATACTGTGGGCCTTCGTGCCATTTATTGCTTTATATCGATCTACTTATATGGTTTTCTTTCACTTTACTGCTCTAACTGTCATGGATGCATAGTTTAGATGCCACAACTAACGCAGATTACACAAACTGTAAACTGACCTGCACCAGCCATGTTCCAACGTGGCGGTCGCCATAATTCAACATGGCAGTCGCCACTTTCCACAAATGTTAACTAGGCGGTCACTTGTTTAAACATAGCGGTCGCTTGGTCAAAGGGCTGATGTCACTGTACTGTGCTTTTTGGAGTTGGCGATCGCCATTTCTAAGATGGCGGTCGCCACATTCCACAAATGTTAACCAGGCGGTCACTTGTTTAAACATGGCGATCGCCTGGTCAAAGGGATGATGTCACTGTACTTTGCTTTTTGGAGTTGGCGATCGCCATTTCTAAGATGGCGGTCGCCACATTTGTCGGCCCTTTTGCCAAATTTTTGGTTTCCTGCCCATTTCTGGCCTATAAATACTATCCTGGAGACTCCATTTGCTATTGCTCGGACTCAGATGGCTAATCCCTTTTCTTCATGGTTTGAGGGACTCTCTCATATCGAACGTTTGAACTTCGCCCCCTTTGGCATTAACGCCCTTTTCTCATTGAGGATTGTGAAGATTAACAGACCTTTACTAGCAGCTGCTGCACAACTGTGGGATCTTCAGTCTCATGTCTTTCGGTTCGGTCTTGAGGAACTATGTCCTACTGTAGATGAGTTTGTTGCCATCTTGGACTTGACTCCGCGGAGTTTTGTTGTCATTCCCACTCCCTTTCTCTCTGCCCAACAGCAGATGATGCAACTCTGCGGTCTGTCTAAGATGGAGGATTCTCGTCTGACCTTGGATGACTGTCTCGACATTCCATGGCTTATTGAGAGGTTTTACCCCACGGGTGACCTCAACGATCTAGACTTTCAGCTGCGGCACCGTTATGCACTTTGCTTCTGCCTCCTTGCCCAGTATCTCCTTATCCCCCCTAATAGGCAGGTTAGTTGTGCCATGGTTGACATTGCTGGCCAAATGTGGATGGGGAAAGACTTCGTGCCCCTGGTTTTGGCTGATACACTATTGGACTTGGACGCTGTTCATCGTGGCGAAACCACCACCTTTGCTGGCAGCCCTGTACTTTTCCAGGTGATCATAACATCTTCCTTCGTATCAAGTTCTCTGTTACACTGCAAAGCCTTTCTTTTACTGTTCTAACTCTTGCTACAGATCTGGTTGATGGAGAAGGTGAACCTTGTACAGAAGCCTCCTACTGACATGCATAATGCCGCTGCTTTTCTTTACCACCCGCATTATCAAATATGTGACACTGAAACGTCTTGGCGACAGTATCTTTCTACTTTGACTGGCCCAGACATTACTTGGAAATACCCATGGTGGCAGATTTTCGCTATGACTTTGACCACTATGGATTGCCCTGGTGTTCTGCTGGTCCGCTTGCATCAGACTACCTTCTACTATCCTCACAGGATCATGCGACAGTTTGGGTGAAGTCAGATCATACTTCCCAGCATTCAAGGCCGTCTATTTTCTTCTGTATTGCGGGCTCCTTTTCTAGTATAGTATCAGGATGCCTGGCCATCTCGCTCATTGATGGAGATGCACGAGTTGTAGTATCCTGATCTTTCTGCTGAATACAAGACATGGTTAACACAAGATAGGGAGAAAAAAGACAGAGAAGAGGAGAAATAAGCGGCGAAGAGAAGGTGGATTTGAGAACCTCTACTTTATTTTGAAAAATTTCACATCTTTCTTTTTTTTATTTGTAGAGTTTGAGACTTGCGTGCCCTCCATTTATTTAAGAATTTTGTAACTCTGATCAAAGTAGTGACAAAACTCCCACTTGATGTTTATGATGGTTTAATTCTATCCATAATCTTAATGACTTTATTACTAGAATTTAAAAAGTTTCATATTGGTCTTATTCAGATTCAAAGATGGCTAAAAACAAAGAATGTGGCCGGACTTCTTGAAAGAAGCTGCCTACGTATTCCAAAAAGGTGGAATCAGGCCTTAACGTAGTTCGGGGTCGGTGTTCACTCGGGTATTGACGCTCTCCTTTTTGTAATGCCCTAACTTTTGCCAAGGTCGCCCTCTCAGGTTTTCGGCTTTGCGGGCTGCTCTAATTTTTATCTGAGTTGACTTTTTGGTTTTCAACTCAACAAGTTTTTATTTTATCTTTATTTTTACCTTAGGGATAGAACTTTTTGAGCTGATCGAGGTTAACTGGAATGGAGAATACATTGTCATCCAAATCCATGATAGTGACTGTACCACCAGTCATGATGGTTTTAATGAGAAACGGTCCAGACCAGTTTGGTTTAAATTTGCCCCTTGGGTCAAAGATAGGAGCTATGATATCTTTAAGGACCAAATCTCCTTCTCTAAGATCCCAGGTCTTGACCCTCTTATTGAACGCTCGAGCTATCCTCCTTTGGTAACCTTGTACATGGAATAGGGCTTGTAGTCTTTTTTCATCAAATAGGAGCAACTCTTCTATCTGGTTCCTCTGCCATTCTGCTTATGAGATATTGGACTCAGCCACTATTCTAAGTGAAGGAATTTTCACCTCAATGAGCAGCACGACCTCCATCCTATACACTAAAGAGTACGCCGTAGTTCCGATTGAAGTTCTGATCGACGTTCGGTATCCCCAGAGTGCAAATGGTAGATGTTCGGGCCAATCGTTGTGTGAGTTGATTGTCTTTTGCAGAATTTTCTTGATGTTCTTGTTTGCTGCCTCTACTGCCCCATTGGTTTTCGATCGATATTGCGAGGACTTATGAGCCACTATCCGGTGTTCCTTGAAAAGTTTCAAAGCCTCTCCTTGGAAATGTGAGCCGTTATCCGAGATAACCTCATGGGAAACTCCGTACGAACAAATGATATTTTGCTTGATGAACTTAGCAACATGAGAAGCCTTCAGTACTGAGTAGGAAGCTTCTTCCACCCACTTGGTAAAATAGTCAATGCCACTAAGATAAATTCATGTCCATTGGATGCCTTCGGTGTTACTCTGCCAGTCATATCGATGCCTCATACTAAAAATGGCCATGGTGACGTCAGGTTGTACAGCTGAGACGGGAAAATGTGCATAAGGTTTACGTGAATCTGGCACTTATGGCACCTCCATAAAAACTGTATACAATATGTCTCCATTGTCATCTAAAAGTATCATTGTCGTAGGATCTTCTTAGCTAACACATTACCACTCATGTGCAGCCCACAAACTCCGACTTGTATCTCTTTCATCAGCTTTTGGCCCTCTTACGTGTTTACACAGCTTGTTGACCCCTGAATATCCTCGTTTGTACAGTCTATTACTGCAAACGACACACTGCGCAGATAGTTATCGTATTGCCCTTTTGTCCTTTTTGCTGGCAAACTTGGGATATTCTCCTTTCTCTATGAAGTTCTGAATGTCAAAGTACCATGGAAGGCCGTCAGTGCTTTCTTTAATAGCAGATGCCATGTCGTATGCCGGCTTTCTTTTATGCTCTATTATTAGGGGTCTCATCCGCACTCTGGGTGGTATGTCAATCATGGATGCTAGGGTGACCAGTGCATCGGCAAACTTATTCTGTAGTCTCGGCACATGGGTAAAGATTACTGCTTCAAAGCACGGTATCGGCTTCTCCAGCTCTTAATGGTAGAGAATTAAGGTTACATCCTTGACCTTCCATTCTCCTCTTGCTTACGAAACTACCAGTGCTGAGTCTCCAATGACTTTTAGTTTTCTTGTCCCTAGTTCAAACGCTGCCTCCAATCCAGCTAGACATGCTTCATACTCAGCCTGATTGTTGGTGACTTCAAAATTGAGTTTTAGGGATAGCAGAACATGTGATTCGTCGGGAGTGACAAGAAGGACTTCTATTCCATAGCCGTATTGATTAGAAGCGCCATCAAAATATAGAGTTCACCTGTCATCCCCGACTTTCATCAGCTGTTCATCAGGAAACTAGAACTCCGTGTCTTCACCTCCTACGACTGGTTGATCGGCAAAAAATTCTGCCACTGCTCTACCTTTGACAAACTTTCGGGTAATGTATTGGAGATCAAATTTAGATAATAATAGCAACCATCGGGCTAGCCTTCCTGTTAGTGTCAGCTTTTCGAACAGATACTTCAAATGGTCCATCTGGGATATGATATTTACTGTGAAAGACAACATATAATGCCTTAATTTTTAGGAAGCCCAAACCAAGGCCCAACATGTCTTCTCTAGCGGTGTGTATCGTACTTCTAACCCCGTCATCTTCTTTCTTAAGTACTAGATTGCCTTTTCTACTCCAGTTTCACCTTCTTGTGCAAGCATGCATCCCATAGCTGAATCAGTCACTGACAAATAGAGGATCAGTGGCTTGTCAGGTTTGGGAGGAGCTAGAACATGAGGGTTTTATAGGTACTGTCATACGGCATCAAAGGCGTCTTGGCATTTCTGATCCCATTCAAATTCAACTTCCTTCTTCAACAGATGGAAGAGCGGCTCACAAGTAGTTGTCAATTTTGCGATGAAGCGGCCAATGAATTAGATTTTACCCAGAAAGCCCCTAACTTCCCGCTCGGTCTTTGGAGGAGGCATTTTCAAAATTACTTTAATCTTTGAAGGGTCGACTTTGATGTCCCATTGAGTAATCATAAATCCGAGCATCTTTCTGGCTGTAACTCCGAAGGCACATTTCTGTGGGTTGAGTCGCATTTTGTACTTTCGAATCCTCTCGAAGAACTTTTACAAAGCTGTGATATGGCCTTTTCGATTGTTGGATTTGACTATCATATCGTCCACGTACATTTCAACTTTCATGTTCATCATGTCATGCAATAAAGTAGTGGCATCCCTTTGATAGGTTGCCCTGGCATTTTTCAAGCCAAACGGCATAACACGGTAACAATAGGTGCCCCAAGGTGTGGTGAATGTCGTCTTTTCTCTGTCTTCAGGATCCATCAGAATCTGATTGTACTCGGAGAAGCTATCCATGAATGACAGCAAGGCATGTCCCGCTGTATTGTCTACTAGGACGTCGATGCGCGGTAACGAAAAATAGTCCTACGGGCTGGCCTTATTGAGGGCTCAAAAATCCATGCAGACTCGGATACGATCATCCTTCTTTAAAATTGGCATGATATTGGCTACCCATTTCGAATACTCGGTTACCATTAGAAATCCAGCGTTGATCTGTTTAGCAACCTCTTCTTTGATCTTCAAAGCCCATTCTGTCGGATTTGTCTCAATTTTTGCTTAACTGGTTTAGCATCAGGGTATAGAGGGATATGGTGCTTGACAATATCGGGATCAATTCCGGGCATATCTTCGTAAGACCACGCAAATACATCTTTGAATTCTTTTAATAGAATTATTAACTGTCCTTGTTCAGCTAAAGATAAAGAAGAATCAATTTGAACATTTTGCGGGTTATTTTCATTACCCAAATTTATTGAAAAAGTTTCTTCAATTATTGGTTGGGCACGCATTTCTTCTTCTCTTTTTATTAAAAGTTTTATTTCTTCGGGGATATCGCCGTCCAATTCGAAATCGTCGAAAGGCATATAAAATGAATCAAACAAAATAGAGTAATCGAAAATCTCGTTCATTTCATTAAGAATAGTGGGAATTACAAACTCAATGGTAAAAGCAGGAAGAGGGGCATCAACAAATGTGCCTTCAACTACAGACTTCGACTCAAACTTGGACTCAGGAGAGATGATTTGCACATCAGAAGACTCGATGGGCCAATTGTTTACTTCATTGGTGGCTGCGTTGACAATGAGCTTGGTACAATCTGCCGGTGTTTTGAAGCTCATCATGAAACAGTCCGATTCAGTTATACGCAGCCGAGTCATCTTCTCGTTGAATAGCATTCCCAGGTCGGTATCATTGAGCCTGTTAGCCCAATCTTTTTTCTGAACCTTCTTTTCTTCCTTCTCTCTTTCCACTGTTTCTTTATCCTCTGTGTCAGACAACTGGTGGCTGAAAAAGATCTCCAACCCAGGCAACTTATGATTGGTTTCTTCGTCGACCCACAGTTCCAGAAAGCCGCAATATGAGAAATCTTCCCCTTGACGAAATATCCATTAAGCGTCCCAGAATAATTAGCCTTTCGTCCTCTTCTAGGCCCTTCCAGATCTTCTTTCGTTGGCTCATACCCAAGACCAAAACGGCGCGAAGTCGGCAATACCTAAATGGGTTCTGGGATTCCCTGCTGCTTACGTCTCAATCCCATGCCCGGGAAGAAGGACATTTTCCTCATCATCATTAAAGCTCGTGGGTTGGCATACCTTTCTTCTTCATTCATTAGCGTTTGAATAGCCTGTGCTTCATCGAACTGGAAACCACTGAGCAACACATCATCTTCACTACGCTGAACTTCTAGTAGAGTTGTGCCATCTCCTCCTTTCGGAGGGTGAATACTGTCCTCTCTATGAATGATCAAAACTATCTCGTTCTTTATTAATTTGAATTTTTAGTGAAGGGTAGATGGTACAGCTAATACGTGAAACTCTACTGACATTTCCAGAAGTCCTACTGAAACGGAAAATGACACCAGCCCTAGCACATCCCTTCTTGTGTTGTCGTAGGCTCGTACTCCTTGATTGCAGGGAATGAACTGGTCTGGCCTCATCCCTAAGCAGACGGCTGTTCTCAATAGGCAAACATTCAAAGCAGATCCATTATCAATAAGGGTCACCAAGACCCACTTTTCTAGGCACTTGACGGTGACGTGAAGTGGCTTATTATGACTTTTCCTTCAGCGGGAAGATCCTTATCAGAAAAGGAAATGACCTTTGGCTCGGCGGCTGGCAAAATGAGCCCAATAAGCTGCTCGGGGTTGCATTTATCGAGACACTAGCCTTGTTCAACACCTTCAAAATACCTTGTCTATGCTTATGTGACTCCATCAACAAGCCCCAGATACTTATGTTGGCCTGTGTCTTTTTCAACTGTCTCAGTACAGTGTCGTCCTCTTCCTCGTGCTCTCTCTTTTTCTTTCCCAATTGGCTATCCTCTCTCTAATTGAGCTGGCTTAAAGTGTCGTCCACTTCTGGTTAGGTGTTCCACGCCGTCTTTGGGGTCCTATAACCCCGACATCACGCCATCAGTTTGGCTTATTTCGTTCACGTGCAGAGGGCCTTCGAATGCCCATAAATCACTTATGTCACTAACGGCTGCCCTTTCCCTTCATTCCAGATCATCTTCTATAGCCCAGGTATTGTCGACCTCCTCCCAGATATCCTCTTCGATAAAGTTCACTTGCTGCTCCTGAGCGACCCAAAAATTAGTCCATTCGGTCCTATCAGATTTCAACACAATCCTGACTAGCCAATAGGACTGCACTACATCGACGTACACTTCTGCCTCAAAAAGTTAGGGAATGGTGATTCCATCGAGTACATGGCCAAACCCATAAGGCCGAGTTAGATAATCCAATGGCCAATTATCTACCTCGTTGCGCTACTCTTCATGTTAGTAAATTTGGATCATCGGTCGATACCATTCCCAAGTATTATCATTCTATTCCTCCATTCTTTTTTGACTACCTCTAAGCACCATGAACGAGCATACTGTTTAGTTCTCAGTTACAAAAACAAGAGGGTAGGGTAGGTGTGCTGAGCAGATATGCTGACTCGGGTCCTCCGATTCTCCTAAAGATATGTAATTTACCCCAGCCTGCCTAGCATGATTTGGCAGTGGGTTCGTTGTGATGTTCGACTTTGAGGTGACTGATGGAGGAGGGATCACTTTATTGTCAATGAGATTTTGGATCTCATGGCAGAGCCTCATACACTTGTTAGTCAAATGCCCGTGGCCTTGGTGAAAGGCGCAGTATTGAGAGGCATTGTATTTCAGACGAAGCGGGTCGGGCACTGGCATAGGATCTAGTACTTTGATGAGTCCTTTCTCTACCAGACGGTTTAAAGCAGTGGATAATGGGTTGTTGAGAGGGGAAAAAGTTCTTCGCGGTTGTTGCTGTGTTTGCTAATGTGAGACCCTGACCTGTTTTCTTTTTTGACATTTTTTGACGCACGTTTCGTGTTTTTGTGATAGCATATTTTTACGTAATTTGATACATAATTGGGCTCAGATATGCATGCGGGGTAAGTTTCCAGGGCCATGGGCCGTTGTGGTGCGAATTTTAAAAAAATTTTAAAAAAAGATACTTTGGAAGCCTATAAATATCTGTAGTTAGATATTTTCAAAAGATATTTTAAAAACTTATCCAGTAAGTTTCCTTTTATCTCTCTACCTTCTCTCTAAGTTCTCGAGGGCTTAGGGCTCGATTTTCAATGATCCAACAGCATCCTTGCTATTGGCACGGTGGGCTACGCGTTCATCCAAACAGAATTTCATTTCGACGAAGCTCGATTTTTCACGTGGTTTGAGATGTTGAGTTTTTAACTCACGAGGTAGGATCCTAGACTCTCATGTCATATAAGAGTGCTACGTGTAATTGTGTGTGTTTTTACCAGTTAAAAATGCATGAAAATGTGATTTATGTTTTGAATAAATCGGGTTTTAGGTTTTAAAACCATTTTTGATTGGTTTTGGTTGGATTGAAGTGGGGTTTAAGGGTTTCTATTGAGGTTTGGGTGGTAGTCTTGGGCTTGTGTATCTCCGAGGAGGTTGAAAGAAACTTTGGTTGCATCGATTTTGAGTTTGGAAGGTTGTTGGATGGTTATGGGATGGTTTGAGGCTTCAAAATTTGCCAAACGGTCAGTTTTTTTGCGTAGGACAGCTTGAGGGACCGCTCAAACGGTCTAGGGGCGGTCTTGAGGTGTTCTCGGCTTCTTGTTACAGGCTTGACCGTTGGATAGACCGCTCGAGCGGTCTAGCCCGTGGTCTATTTTTCAATAGTTCAAAATTTATTTTTAAAATCGATGTATCTCCCCCATCTGGACTCGGAATTGGGTCATGTTTGTGTTAAAATTGAAGCCCCAGAAGTCTTCTTTCGAATGACACCTCTCTCACCTTAACATTATTTTTGTAGAAAAAGTTATGGCCAAAAGAGTGAAGGTATGTCAAGATTTTCAAACCGTTTTTCACCCATTTTTATCGAATGTTTAGGAAAGGTTGTCTTTCATCCTTGTTGCCCCTTTTTATCAAGTTTCTGGTTTCTTGGGGGATCGTGGGCTTGTGTTGTGGCCTTGAGGGTTTTCTTTTGGTCATATGGTTGCCTCTCGGTCGATTGGGTTATGGGGCTCGATCGGCTGCTCTCCTCTAGTGACTTTTAGTTGATTAGATTATGGGGTCCTATAAATTGAAGTCACGGAGAGGGTGTTGGTCATTTCATGCGGGGTGTTGGTGCACGGTTGATTGCGTGGTGATTGATGTATCGTTGGGTGCAGGACGTCTTGGGTCTGATGTTCTTTCTAGAGATGGGGTTTTAATGAGAACTGTTTTGTGGGAGGTTTATGTTATCCTTTGGTTAGGTCGTGTTTTGTAGGTTTTTGTTTGTGTTAGGCGCATGTGGGCGTCGTGGATCTGTGTTGGGAGTATGACGTGCATGGTTAGATGCGAGTTTTTGGTACACGATTGTGTTAGTGATGGTTGTGCGCTAGAGCGCTTGGGCTGTGTTGGCCTCAGGGTTAGGTTTTGATTTTGGTTTTCTGTATCGTTGGTTGTCCCGGTGAGTGGACGATTCGTTCGGGTGAGCAGATGATGGTGTGTGGCATGTGATGTCGTGATGGGTTATGTGACGGGTGGCGTCATGATGTAAAGTTATGTATGGCTGTGTGCATTTATATCTGGCTATGTGCAATTATAACTATTTATTTATGTATGGATTATGTAGGTGGATTACATGATTTTGGTATCGTTACGTGTATCGTGGTTGCATGCTTTAAAACTCAAGAGTTTTGTAGGCATGGTTATGTGGAATATGTGGAATGGATGCATGTGATGCATGTTGCGTGGGCTGTGTAACGTAGTGATAGTACGTAATTTTATGCATTTAAATCTCGATTAGGTTATGCATAGGTGTATGGGATGAGTTAGTTGAATATGTGATTATGTGAATGTTAGCTCTGGCTGACGGCGCATACGTGGGGCGGATAGTGATCCTTCGGTGAAAGTTCGTAAAGATGCATATATGGGGCGAATAGTGGTCCCTCAATGAAAGTCCGTAAAGATGGGTATCCCGTGGTCGGCGGTTTCATCCCGTGGCTGACGATGTAATAGTTTGGGCTGACGGTGAAAGTCCGTGAAGATGTGTGTACTGTACGGGTTGCGTGCGTTATATGTGTTGGGCGGGTGGTGCGCATTGTGTGTGTTACACGGTTGTGTGAGTTGCATAGATGGGGGCTGCATTCCTTCGGTGAAAGTCCGAGAAGATTCATGGATTGCATGTATTGCATATCGGGACGGATAGATCAATTTTTATAAAAGAAACTGTATCAACGGCTTGTGGGAGTCGAAATACAAGAATCATTTTCAGGGCTCCTATGAGTGAGTCAAGACATGGTTTGTATCCTCGCTTTTCGATTGCATGTGAAAATTATTTTTAATGGCTCTTGTGAGTCGTGATCTAAAATTATTTTCAAACTATTTTCAAGGCTTGAAAGAGAGTCTAAAACCTGCACTTTGATTCCTAGCATGTTTTGTTTCTATTTTATGGATGTCTAGTTTCTGCTGAGCTTTGGCTCACGGTGTGGGATTTTGATTTTCTTCAGGTACCGGTCACGTAGGTTGATCTGGAGGTGCTGGAGAGGTAGAAGAGTGTAGTCTTCCTTTTTGGTAGTTTTGTTACATGTATGTTGTAACATGTTTTTCGACGTTGGAGTGGTGTATTGTAAGCCATTTGGCATTTATATACAATGCATGTATGGTTTTATTTGAGAGTGTATTCTTGGGCTGGGTGTTTTGGTTGATAGTTATGGGTGTTTCACGTGACCCAGAGTATGGGGCGTGACAGATTGGTACCAGAGCTCTGGGTTCGAATACCTATGAGCTTGATTTCCCGTGTGAGGTTGATTACGTGTGCTTGATTGCATGTGTTTAGATGCTTTGATAACATGAACGTGTTGACATGTTAAGCATGAGGATGTTGTGTATATGTGAGCATGGGAGTTGAATTGTGAGATTGATTAGTCTTGCCTTTGGGCATTTGGATTAACAAACTCGGGAGCCAAGTTAGAAACGCGTTTAGCTGACGTGAATTCTAGCTGGGAATCTTAGGTTATCCAAATTGATGCGTCATTCTTATTGGTTCTCCTCGGTATATGGGGTTTGTTTAGCATGAACCTATGTGTTTATGTGTTAGCATGTTTATGTGATTCGTGTTTATATGTTGCATCTTATGTTTTGTCTTTTCATGTAGACGTGATGTCTGTGCAGAGAGGGCGAGGCAGTGTTTGAGGCTGTGGCTGTGGGTTTAGAGTTGGTGGAGGACTCCGTGGGTGGTGTGCTGTGTTGAGACAATGGTTGGTGAGGATGTGAGGTTGGGGAGAGTTGTAGATCCCGTGTCTGTGAGATAGTTAGCCATTGTTTAGGATGCCTGATCTTGTTTGACTATATCCTAGGAATGGTTTGGCTGACCATCTCGTGTGCCTGTGTCGATTGTGATCGACAGGGTTGTTTCTTTTGACCTTATGTTGAATTTCAGGGGTAAAATTCCTTTAAGGGGGGTAGAGTTGTGAGGCCCTGATCTATTTTCTTATTTGGCATTTTTTGACGCGCATTTCATGTTTATGTGATAACATGTTTTTACGTGTTTTGATGCATGATCGGGCTTAGATATGAATGCGGGGTAGGTTCCCAAGGCCGTAGGCTGTTGTTGTGCGAATTTTAAAAAATTTAAAAAAAAAATAATAATTTGGAGGCCTATAAATATCTGGAGTTAGATATTTTTAAAAAATATTTTCAAAACTTCTCCAGTAAGTTTTTTTTTTCTCTCTGCCTTCTCTCTAGGTTCTCGGGGGACCAGGGCTCGGTTTCTAATGATCCAACAGCGGATCCTTGCTATGGCACGGTGGACTACGAATTCATCCGGACAGAATTTTATTCTTACGAAACTCGATTTTGTACGTGGTTCGAGACGTCAAGTTTTTAACTCACGAGGTAGGATCCTAGACTCTCATGTCATATAAGGGTGCTACGTGTAATCGTGTGTTTTTACAGGTTAAAAATGCATGAAAAGGTGGTTTATGTTTTGAATAAACCAAGTTTTATGCTTTAAAACCGTTTTTGATTGGTTTTGGTTGGATGTAAGTGGGGCTTAAGGGTTTCTTTTGAGGTTTGGGTGGTAATCTTGGGCTTATGTATGCCCGAGGAGGTTGAAAGAAAGTTTGGTTGCATCGATTTTGAGTTTGGAAGATTGTTGGATGGTTGTGGGATGGTTTGGGGCTTCAAAATTTGCCAAACGGTCAGTTTTTGGTGTAAGACCGCTTGAGGCACTGCTCAAGCGGTTTAGGGGCGGTCTTGGGGTGTTCTCAGCTTCTTGTTGCAGGCTTAACCGCTGGACAGACCGCTCGAGCGGTCTAGCCCGCGGTCTATTTTTCACTTGTTCAAAATTTATTTTTAAAATCGATATATCTCCCTCATCCAGACTTGGAATTGGATTTTTTTGTGTTCAAATTGAAGCCCCATAAGTCTTCTTTTCAATGACACCTCTCTCACCTTAAAATTCTTTTTATAAAAAAATTTATGGCCAAAAGAGTGAAGGTATGTCAAGATTTTCAAACCGTTTTTCACCCATTTTTTACGGAATGTTTGGGAAAGGTTGTCTTTCATCCTTGTTGCCCCTTTTTATCAAGTTTCTTGTTTCTTGGGGCATCGTGGGCTTGCGTTGGAAGTGAGTGGGGCCATGTTGGTTGTGTTGGGGCCTTGGGGGTTTTCTTTTGGTCGTGTGGTGGCCTCTCGGTCGATTGGGTTATGGGGCTCGATCGACTGCTCTCCTCTAGCAATTTTAAGTTGATTGAATTATGGGGTCCTGTCAATTGAAGTCACGGAGAGGGTGTTAGTCATTTCATGCGGGGTGTTGGTGCACGGTTGAGTGCGTGGTGATTGATGCATCGTTGGGTTCGAGACGTGTTGGGTCCGATGTTCTTTCTAGAGATAGGATTTTGGTGAGAACCGTTTTGTGGGAGGTTTATGTTAGCCTTTGGTTAGGTCGTATTTTGTAGGTTTTTTGTTTGTTTTGGGCGCGTGTGGGAGTCATGGATCTGTGTTGGGTGTATGACGTGCATGGTTAGATGCGAGTTTTTGGTACACGATTGTGTTAGCGATGGTTGTGCGCTCAAGCGCTTGGGCTGTGTTGGCCTCAGGGTTAGGTTTTGATTTTGGTTTTCTATATCGTTGGTTGTTCGAGTGAGTGGACGAGTCGTACGGGTGAGCGGATGACAGTGTGTGGCATGTGATGTCATGATGGGTTTTGTGACGGGTGGCGACATGATGTGAAGTTATATATGGCTGTGTGCATTTATAACCGGCTATGTGTGTTAGAGCCGCGCAACGAAAAAAGTTCGATAAATGACGTCGTGACCGTAAATAACGACGCTGTGCGATTTTCATGAAAAATAATAAAATAATCTGATATTTTATGATTAAATATGCCTTCAAGAAACTTGAACAAGTTTCTTTGATGCCGAACAACGATCCGATACGACCAAACGATCTTCTCACGTATATCCCGACGCACGCAATGATCCCGACGAGTGGGCACCGATCCAGATCTTCTTGTATTCTAGCCTTGGTTTCTTTTCACACTTATCTCCAAAAAGCAAAATATAGATTGCCAGAAGGGAGAGAGATAGTGGCTGCTAGGTTAGTAAAAATTAGAATTTTTTGTTTTTAAGCCTCCTTTTCTAATATAAAAGAATATATTTTATTAAGTATATATATCCACACTTTCATAAAAGGGTAAGAAGGAATATAAACTTAACATAAAACAATCCATCTTCTCCCTATTAGGGCCGGCCACCTAGGAAGTAATCCCTAGGTGTGCCAAATTCCAAAACCGGCCTCCAACAATTTAATTTAATTCTTGAATGTCCCCGGCAGCAAAACCGTCATTCTAATTAAATTAAATAATAACCGAAACCAATAAGAAAAGTAACCATGCGCATAGTGGGCTCCGTGAGGGATCGCGAGAAAGTATAGGACTCGGGCTAACCGTACGAGAAAACTAGATTTTCCTAACTCTGTCCCAGAGTTAGATCCTTTCTCGCACGAACCAGAACTTATTCCACTAAAGGTCCTGACTGAACTCCCGGCCCTAACTCAAATTATGTCTTGAGTTTTCAATTATCAAATGCACTGAATTCTCCCCACGTTTAAGATATGGATTCCCGATAAATAAATTAGGTTACTGATAACCCGATTTATTTATCTTCTTTTTCACGCAACCGCGCCGCTTAACCTTTTGATATGCCGGATCCAAAGATTCACTGTACCGATTTAGCATAACCAAACCTATAAGCAAAGCACACGAGAGGGAACTCCTCAACCTAAATCGGACGCGATTTTCGTCAGCTGATTATCAATCATTGGACAAACAATGCCAGTACCCAACTCATCGGTATTATTGATCTGAAAAAGAAAATCTCAACCATTGACGACTCAAAGTACTGTACATTATCTGACCATAATAAATCAATCACTTCGGGATTAAGAGTTTGTGCAATACATGATAATACGGGATGTGTATCAATTCATATAGTTAGTATAGAATCGATCATCTCGTTGATCCCGCTCAATACACTCCAAGTGTACTAGCACATCGAGCTCAAACATCGAATTTTTAAAATCCGAATTTGATCCGTTCGACCTAGCTAAACGATGTATTATAATCGTACCAATAGAATGTCCGGGTCTATTATGATTGTGAGCCTACCTGTATAATCTGTCAGAACCTTTGACCCGATCTTCCGTGTAGCATGCATCGAGTCAAATACTGGACAGAATATACAGATTATGTATTTATACATCACAAATATAAATATGAAATCATAAATACAAAATTATCTCAAATATTTCTTATTAATATGTTAGGGATCCAGAATAAAATACATAAAAAGCATAAATTTTCAGTATATATTCCCAATAATCTTCCACTTATACTCAAAGCCATGCAGGAACACATCTGACACCTAACCCTTCTACCTTTGTAAAAGGATCCGCTAGGTTATCCGCATATGCAACCATGCAAACCACAACGTCTCTACGTTGTAAAGTCTCCCGGATGAGACATTACTTCCCCTCAATGTGCTTTTCCTAATAAAACATGTATCATAAGGTGGACCTCCTTGAATTCCTATCAGTCTGGAAATTTGAGTCTGTATACCCAAGGGGTATAAGGCTATCAGCCTGGTACACCAACATATACTCCCTAGTCTTTTACAGGTACTTGAGTATATTCTTAACCGCAGTCCAATTATCTTCTCCTAGATTAGATTGATACCTACTTACCATGCCAATAGCATAACAGATATCTGGTATAGTGCAGAACATGGCATACATGAGACTTCCTACTGCCGAAGCATAAGTAATACCTCTCATCCTCTCTATCTCTTGAGGTGTCCTACGATACTGATCCCTAGATAGAGTAATCCCATGTCTGAAAGAAATAAATTATTTCTTGAAATTTTTCATGCCAAATCGAGTAATAATCAAGTCAATATAACGGGCTTAGGATAAGCCCAACATCCTACGTGATCGATCTTAAATGAGTTTCATCCTAAGGATTTGGCCCGCTTCTCCCAAGTCCTTCATGTCAAATTGACTCGATAACCACACCTTCACCAAAGATAGCAACC
>JAOTRH010379845.1:0-35596 GCA_034768845.1 Heliamphora exappendiculata | reverse complement strand
ATATATATATATATATATATAACCTCAAAAAGTTTCCAAGTCTACAACTTTCTCCAATTTCTATGTAATCAAAATATTTTGACAACCCCTACACCGGTTTACAAGCAAAATTGTCCAAACCTTCAAATCAATGCACAATATTTACTCAAGAATAGCAAATTAATAAGTGAGGTAGCTCAAGCAACCGTTTAGTTCACTTAAATTCCATGAAATCCAAACATTTTAACACCACCAACTTAAACTTCCACACATCATTTCTTTCCTAATTTTCAAATTGACATATAACTTCAACTAAAATCCCACAATTTACGGAGATACATAGCTTATATACTCCATCAAAAGCTGTAATTTTATCATTCTCCTCACTTACTACGAAAGCAAATCAAAATTACCAAAAGCTCATTTGGATTTAGTTAAATTCATCACTTTTTCAACTCATGTTAACATATCAACCGTTAATTCTTACAAATTTCAAGTTACAAAGCTTACCAATTTAGCTCATACATCACATAATCAATATTTCTTAATTAACATAAACAGGAGTTTATATCTCACCATTCCTAAATCCTTATATTTAGTAATAGAGTCAACCATTAATCCATAGAAATTCAAGTTATTCATATAACACCAATCATAAAGCGTTAAAAATTCAACCATCCACTTAAATGTATTAAACTCACGCCAATTAAATCATAAATTAACCAAGTATTAATAAATTCCCCAAATATTTTAATTGAACCGCGCATTTAGCCTTTTAACCATTAATCAACAATTAATCACGCCTAAAATTATCCTCTAAGAGCCTCAAATTTCATCATAACATCAACTATCATGTACTCAAATCATTCAAATCATGACATCAACCTAGGTTATACCCAAAACTCACTTTGAGTTCAACTATTTGATCTTAATTCTCCAATTATTAAGTTACAAGGCTCAAATAGTTTGCACGCAATTCACTTGTGCACAAAACCAAACTCACTAATTTAAGAATTAAGTCAAACTAGTACTAACATTAGTCTACTCTTTGTCATAACTACGAATTTAACTCTAAAATTATAAACTCCCAAATTATATGGCTCCAACAATGTACTAGTTCCCCAAATTTATTCTCCAATTTAAGAAGCACAAGTATCTCGCAAAATTCACATACTTTGAGTTCAAGTTAACTATTTGATCTTAATCCTCCAGTCATTAAGTTACAAGACTCAAGTAGTTTTCACTCCATTCATTTGTGTACAAAATCAAACTCACTAATTTAGGGAATAAGTTAAGCTAGTACTAAGATTTGTCTAATTTTTGTCATAACTACGAATTTAACTCTAAAATTATAAACTCCCAAATTATATGGCTCCAACAACATATTAGTGCCCCAAATTCATTCTCCAATCCAAGAACCAGAAGTATCTCCCAATCTCAATACTTAAACCGTTGGATTAACTTTCCATTCCAATTAATTTTCAATAAAACCAACATAACGTAACTACCCAAACTCCATAGTTCATCTATCCATATTATATATATAACCTCAAAAAGTTTCCAAGTCTCCCACTTTCTCCCATTCCCATGTAATCAAAATATTTCGACAACCCTTACTTCGTTTTACATGAAAAATTGTCCAAACTTTCAAATCAATGCACAATATTAACTGAAGAACTGCAAATTAATAAGTGAGGTAGCTCAAGCAACCAATTAGTTCTCATAAATTCCACGAAATCCAAACATTTCAACACCACCAACTTTCACTTCCACGCATCATTTCTTTCCCAATTTTTAAATTGACATAAAACTTCAAGTCAAACACCACAATTTACCGAGATACATAGCTCATATATTCTGCCAAAAGTTCCAAGTTACCATCCTCTTAATTGTATTAAACCCACACCAATTAAACCATAAATTGACTAAGTATTAATAAATTTCCCAAATCTTTCAATTAAACAGCACATTTAGCCTTTGAACCATTAACCAACAAGTTACATGTCTAAAATTATCCTCAAGAGTCTCAAATATCATCATAACATTAACTATCATGCACTCAAATCATTTAAACCATGACTTCAACCTAGGTTATACCTAAAACTATCATACTTTTGAGTTCAAGTTAACTATTTGATCTTTAATCCTCCAATCATTAAGTTACAAGACTCAAGTAGTTTGCACTCTATTCACTTGTGTACCAAAATCAAACTCACTAATTTAAGAATTAAGTTAAGCTAGTACTAACATTTGTCTGATCTTTGTCATAAGTACGAATTTTACTCTAAAATTATAAACTCTCATTTTA
The DNA here is from genome assembly GCA_034768845.1 of Heliamphora exappendiculata. Taxonomy (NCBI): domain Eukaryota; kingdom Viridiplantae; phylum Streptophyta; class Magnoliopsida; order Ericales; family Sarraceniaceae; genus Heliamphora; species Heliamphora exappendiculata. Next base: position 33,309 of record JAOTRH010379845.1, on the reverse strand, counting down.
TATGGCTCTAACAACGTATTAGTGCCCCAAATTCATTATCCAATTCAAGAACCACAAGTATCTCCCAATCTCTATACTTAAACTATTAAATTAACTTCTCTTTCCAATTAATTTTCTATAAAATTAACATAACATAACCACCCAAACTCCATAGTTCATCTATCTCTATTACATATATACTTATCTAGACAAGTTGATGGAACAAAAACTTGTCTAGGAGAACATTGTTCAATCATTTGATGTCAGAACTTTTCTATCCCCAAGCCCACGTTACATATTTTAAATGATCATTAAATAAAAAGATAGAGCAGGCTCAACAAAAGGTAGAAACAACATCAGATTATAAGAGGTAAATGCTTTTTTCTTATGCTCTTCCAAGCACAATTTAAGTCTACAAGCTTATTTAACATGTTTGACAAAAGAAAGGATAGAAGAACAATAAATTATCTGAGTTAGCCATAGAAAACCATCACATGTATGCGTAAGGAAACTAAGAAAATAGACATCGCACAACAAAATTCTGAACACATGAGGCAGAAAGAGAATCAAGAATTGGGCTGAGACACCGACAATTCTTAGGGAGAAAACCCATGGGCAGAAAGAGAATCAAGAATTGGGGAAACCTGTGGGGGCCCATAACCCAATCTATTCCAATAAACGAAAACGAGAGAGAGAGTAGAAAACCATCACACGTATGCGTAAGGAAACTAAGAAAATAGATATCAGACAACAAAATTCAGAACATATGAGGCTGAAAGAGAATCAAGAATTCGGACGAGACATCGACAATTCTTGGGGAGAAAACCCATGGGCAGAAAGAGAATCAAGAATTCGGGAAACCTGTGGGGGCGCATAACCTAATCTATTCCAATAAATGAAAACAGGGGACAAAGATGGGAGACGGAGAGAGAAAAAGAGAGAGAGAGAGTACAAAACCATCACGAGGATGCGTAAGGAAACTAAGAAAATAGACATCACACAACAGAATTCTGAACACATGAGGTAGAAAGAGAATCAAGAATTGGGCTGAGACACCGACAATTATTGGGGAGAAAACCCATGGGCAGAAAGAGAATCAAGAATTGGGGAAACCTGTGGGGGCGCATAACCCAATCTATTCCAATAAACGAAAGAGAGAGAGAGAGAGAGAGAGAGAGTAGAAAACCATCACACGTATGCGTAAGGAAACTAAGAATCAGACAACAAAATTCTGAACACATGAGGCAGAAAGAGAATCAAGAATTGGGGAAAGCTGTGGGGGCGCATAAGCCAATCTATTCCAATAAACGAAAACATGGGACAAAGATGGGAGACGGAGAGTGAAAGAGAGAGAGAGAGAGAGAGAGTGTGTGTGTGTTTACCGGTTGCGGAGGAGTGATGTTGCAGCCGTAGACGGTGGTGGCGCGGCGTCGTTGGAGTTGCGACGATGGCTGCGACATGGACCGGTCATGGCGCTGCGAAGCGGTGCTGCAATGGTGGTTTTAGGGCATATTTAGGGAACACACACAGAGAGAGGGAGAGAGTTCTGATGATTTAGGGCGGATTTAGGGCAGTTTTATAAGGAAGCCAGATTTCAATATAACGTAAACCCATCTATTAGCGGGGGGAAATCAAATTTTTAAAAAACCAAGTTTTAAGAGTTGTGATTGAAAAGGAAAAAAAATTTAACGGCATTGTATAACTATTTTGTGCATTTATGTTTTAGAAAAATACAATAGTAAACTTTGACCAATAAGAATTTAACTCTTATATAAGAGTTTATTTTTATTTACCAACCAATAAATGGTGCTTGGCAAGACACTTTCTTTAAACAAAGTACTAAACAAACAAATTAACGGAGCCTTAGTCTCACCAAGTTTATTTATACTGTTTAAGTTTATTATTAGCTATTTATTTTGATATTTAAATAAAATTTTATTTTATTTTGCGTATTTAAAAAAAATTTGTCTATTTTGCACATTTAAACTAATCTATTCTATTATAATACAGAAACCTTAACTTGGCGAGACTTTTTTAGTTACCAAAAAATACTTCAAAAATAATTTAAAATTTCTATTATTTTTTTTAAAACAATTAAAGGGTTAAAAATGTAAAAATTTATTACAAACCCTCAACTAAGTTCCACAATATCATAACCACGTTACTTTCAAATCCTCCACAAACAACCACTACTTTCAAATTAAAAAAATACTACTTTTAGAACATTAACTTTTATTCTATTAATGCACGCGTAATGCGTGGACACGACCACTAGTGTATAAAGAGAGAGCACCTATTTGTTGTGACGAAGTTGTCTGAATTTTTTAATACCAAAAATGCCTTTAGTTAATTTTTCAATAATAAAACAATTTTATTTTGTTTTATCCATTAAATTGTCCCTCCACTATCTAATTTAAAAATTATAATTACTCACAATTTTTATAATAAATTATTTCTTACTTATTTTTTAATTTACTTTAATTTTAAATATACTTGCACACGCATGTGTGTCCACCATTAGTTTATGATTAACACAACCTTAAACCATGATTAATAACTTGCTTCAAAACTTTTTTTTTTTACAATCTCATGACTTAGATGTAAAGTTCTTCAAATATAGAAAAAGCTATGCATACCTTTAAACCAATAAAACAACTTTTCGTCGAGATCAACAGAAATAACCTAATCAATCGATTGTATTGTGGTTCGATGCTTTATTTCAAACTTTTTCCAAAGAAACTTAAATTTAAATGCGAGAAGTTGAATAGAAGTAAAGGAAAATTAAATTGCTAAGGAAATAAAATGTTTACAATGCGAGGAAACTAAAATTCTAAAACTAAACCTAACGCTAAGTATGAAAACAGAGATGTTGGTGCTGAGTGTTGAAAGTCCTGATTAATTCACTTCCAAGTATCTCCTTTTAAGTGCACCTGCTTTTTGTTGGATAATTGGCCAGTCGACATATAGCGTTTCTTCCGACAGAGTTTGTACGAGACCTTGTCTCAACAAAAATTATGAAGACACCATCATTACGCTCGATAGAACATCAATATCTTATCGGTAAGATTTTGAGAAATATGGTGTAAACAATGTTAAAAATGAGTTTGAAGGTAAATCTAGATCAATATGGATGGTACCACAGTTAGACACTACTGTTTGATTTTGTTCATACATTTAACAAGGTGAGAAAAAATATATATTTTTATTTATTGAAATTGTAGAACTTATTATAAATATGATGGTAGAACTCACAATTTGAACAGAGAAAATTGAGATCTTTGCAACAAATTGTCGAGTAAGCAAACAAATTTATTTTTTCAAGACATTGCCAGAGGTTTACTATTAGCCTGTTTTGTGCTGAGGTCTGGTTACAAGTTCTTCTTATTTTAGGTAAAGCTTAATTGAATTAAAAGACTGATTATTCCAAAATAAGAAAAAATGAAATATTTTTAACTTTTGTTAAGATGTTAATTTTAATAATGTTTTATGCATAACTAGAGTTATGCTTGAATATTAAAGTTATAGTAGGAAATTGAAATTAGAAAAATTAAGAAAATAAATAGTGAAAAAATTAAATTTCTCTCTTTTTTTCGAGTCTAGAAGGTAAGAAATTTGATGTGGTATGTAATTAATGGTATTGAGAGAGATTGATGTTTACCCAAGATTGTTAATCTTAATAGAAAAATTAAGATTCAAATATTTTTTTACATATGGAGATATCATATTTGATTTGGAAAATGATTTGAGATTGATAATATCATGGAATTAATGTTTTAGATATCAAAATATAACTATTGTCCAAAGATATCTTTAAAAGGAGTTCATTTAAATCCCCAAACGTATTTTATACTAACTATTTTTACAACAAAAATTGGTGTTAACTCTCTATTTGGACACCTTTTCTTAGGGGGCCCAAAGCTCAATTTTTTTTTTCTAAATAAATAGACTGAGTGTTCTTCATCAAATATCTAGAAGATATCAAAATGCATAACATAGATGACTATTTGGAAACTTATTGAAAAAATTATTTATATATTTTTTAATCAAACCAATTAAAAAATTATTCTTTTTATGTTTTTAATCAATCTATGTCGTGGAATTCAAGAAGTAAAGAATCAAACATCAAAACTCAACATATGAGATTTTTTTCGTGGAAAACCCAACTTGGGTAAAGAACCACCTGACTCCAAAGTCTAGGTAAATCAACCACTTACCAATTGAATAGTTACAAGACACCCACTCACATATTTTAATCGAATTCTCAATTCAAACGCCTTAAACTATCTTGTTGAATCCATGTACACCATTCCCCACTTGATCACTACTGCAACGAATTCTCGAAACTTCACAATTATTGAATTTTCAATACTTTCACACCGGTAGAATCCTATGTCGGTAAACTTAGAATGCCTTCTAAGTTAAATACGAACAATCTCAGAATATTTGAAACTTGAAAGAAACTTTTGATCTGCTTTAGAATCTTTAATTAGTAAAGTGCAGAAGTTGATTTTCGTGGCTGGCCAATAGTCCTATTTATAGGCTTGAAAACTAGGCAATTAGAGTTTTAATCCAATTAAAACTCATTGGGGTCCGCTCGAGCGCACTTGGGACCGCTCGAGCGGTCATGTGCCAAATTGCATTCTACTTGCACGATCCTGCTTAATTGGCTTGTACCTTAAGTTTTGTCACTTGTACTTTAGTCTTCTAGCTTGAATAAACTTTAGATAAATGAACTCTAATCCAACCAGGGCTCACCAAATAAGAATTCTTCAAAATCTAGGATTTTTTAACCAATTAAAACTCAATAATCTTATCATAATTCAACAACAAGACTTCTAATTAAACAAGGAGTTTTACATACAACATACTACCCAAATTGTCATACCAATAAATGACATTAATTTATTTAATACAAATTAAATTCTTAACAATCTTCTCATTGACAATTCCAGATAAACAAAGAAACTCTTAACAACGCCAAATACATAATCTTCAAGCTGTAGTCTTTTAGAAGAACTCTTCATGCAATACTGATTCAAACAAACTTCGTATTTTTAATCTTTATCTCTTGAAAAAACAAAACAAGATCATACCTCCAAATAAGATCAAATAAATAAAAAAATATTAGAAAATTAGTTCAAAATCAATTCAAAAAACAGTGTCCTTAACCAAACGTATCTCCCTCTTTTTGTGTGTGGTCTGGAAGTGCCGTTTAGAACTCACAACGAAAAATCTAAAGAACCAATCCCATGAAACTAGTCTTCTTTAAAAACAATGTTTATAAACTCCCCCTTTTTATTTTTTTAAATTTTTTAATTTTCTGAATTTAACAACATTATAATAAAATAAATTCTTTTGACATTCAAACAAAAAAATATGTAAATCATTTAATGAAGATCAAAATTTATTAAATAAATTAATGTCACGAGAAAATAAAAAAAACTTAGGCAAGAGTTTACTTTATTTTTTTTTCAAATTTGGGATTCAATCCTTATGTGTAATCGATATTACTTAAAACATATTTGAATTATTTTAAGAATTTTCAATCTTTTGAAGTCAAACCAGATAAATTCCCAATGTTTATCTGTTAAAGAAAGATGAAAGCTCCCCCTAGAAAAAAACTGTATATAAAAAATTATTTATGCTTTTATTTGGCGGCACGCACATTAATACGAACGAAAAATAAGGTTCGCATAGGCAGCCATTTCTTGAAGCATGCTCGTACAGCAGTATAAGTGACGGCTTTCATACTAAAACGAACAAGACAACAAGATTCATATAGGTAGCCATTTTCACGTGTATGTAAAAAAAATAACATAAACAACGACTTTCACACTATAATAAATGAAAATGCAAGGTTCGTATAGGTAGCCATTTTTATAAGTATTTTATAGCACAAACAGTTTGTAATGAGAAGGGACCAGTAGATAGATAAATAGATGAGGGTAGTTGTAGACATCAACATCAATATAGAGATCCTACCACCATAGTCAATCAAAAAGTGTTCTTTAAAAAATATTCAAAAAGGTTCCAATGAGAAATTTGAATATAAGTTCGGATATCTTTTATTTAAAAAATAATTAAGTAGACTCAAAATTATGAATTTCTTAACTTCTTACTAACAAAAACCAATAGGTTAGTTTTTCATTTTGACTTATTTCATAAAAATTGATCTATTTTGAATTAATCGAGTTTTTCAGATTTTGAAAGCCAAAAGAATTATCACAAAAAATATTGGCATATATATTAAAAAACCTTCTTTTCTTTTTGCTTTTTGCTTCTTTTTTTTAAGAGAGAGATAAACATTATTTTGATACACATGTTCCAATTGGATTGCTTCCAAAGGTTTTGTAAGACCCGGACCCATCTCTTTTCGAGATCTTTATATATGTCGATGCATTTCTTTCCATATATGTATCTCTATGTTGCATGGATTGTGTTTCCGTTGTAGAACAGCATGTTTTCTATAGGTGCTATACATGTTAAGCATGTGGGAGTTCGGTTTTGGTTTCCTTTTTCAGTCTTCTCTCCCAGCGATGACCGCTCGAGCGGTGGGGAGCTCGCTCGAGCGGGCTGGTGGTAGAGTGTTGGTCTGAGATGTGACCGCTCGAGCGGTGTGCGCTAGAGCGGGGTAGTGGCAGAGCGTGGCTCGGAGTGGGGTCCGCTCAAGCGGTGTTTGGGCGCTCGAGCGGTGGTGTGGCAAGGGGTCCACTCGAGCGGTGCTTGGGCGCTCGAGCGGTGGGTCCTGGGTGCGAATTTCTGTAGAAGGTAATACATATTTTTTGAGGCTCAAAATATCTATTTTCAAGTAAATCTCTTTCTCTCTTCCTTTTCTCTACCTTCTCTCTAGCTTTCGGGTGGCCCGGGGCTTAGTTTTTCGCGGTTGGACAGCAGATCCTTATTGTCGGCGACGTGGGCTACACTTCCATCTGGGCAGTTTCTCGTTTCGACGAGGTTGCATTTTAAGGTGTCGAGCTTTTAGCTCTTTGAGGTAAGATTCTAGACCTACTGTTGTTAAAAGGGTAACATATGTAATTATACTTGCTTTCACCGGGTAGAAATGCATGAAATGCTGTTTACATGTTTTAAACCTTAGTTTATGGGTAAAATGGGGTTTTATGCCTTTTCTCGGTTTTATTCATGATTCGGATGTGTTGAGATCCGTGGTTTTCAAAAGGAGCTTTGAAAACGAGGTGTTTTTATGAAAAAATATGTTTGTGGAGGTTTGAAGCTAACCCTTGGGGTGGAGCCTCAGTTTTGTGAAACTATGTTGTTACATGCTTGTAGATCTACCTGCGGTGTAAAACTGTTTTACTATTTTTCGTAGTTGAGCTACAGCTCGATTTTAAATGTTATCTATAGATATACCGGGACAATAAGTGTGTTTGTGATGAGTTGGGTTTCCATTGCTCCTCAGTGCAAGTCCGAAAACGTGCACAGAGTAGGTACTCAGTTCCTTCGGGTTAGTTCCTGTTAATTGAGGGTGGGTGCCCAGCTCCCTCGGGCTCAGGTCCCGTAAATTGAGTGGTTGGGTGCTCAGCTTCCTCGGGCTCATGTCCTTTAAATTGAGTGGTTACATTATCGTAACTACGTATAGAACTTGTCATTATCAAGCCTGTGGGCCTAGGGTAATGGACAAGAGTCTATAATTGTTACCTTGTCTATGTGTGGCACAGTCGATACATAGAATCTCATTTATCTATGTTCTCCTCGGCTGTGTGACCCGAGTGGAGGAAAATTGTTTTATTGTTTATTTTGCTCAGTTGTGTGTTCCGAGTGGAAAAATAATATTTTGATTCCGGTTGTATGATCCGGGTGAAAAAAGATCATGTATTAATTACAGTTTTATTAAAAATTTTCCTTAACTGTGGCATGATATCCGTTAGAATAATATGCATAGTTTAAAGGACGAAAATCTGAGTTTTATGTGATAAAATTGTTTTTGAGGACCGCATTGGCTTGGTGGAAAATTTGTGGTTCTCGAGAGAAAAACCATTTTTGGCTCCTGTGGTTGAGTCTGTGCGTGTATAATTGCATAGCTTGCTTTACAATTTTGTTGTCTTTTGCTAGTGGATTTTGGCTCACGGTGTGGGATTTTACTGTAAAAATATTTTCAGGTGACCACGTGGAATTGACCTAGAGGCTTGTGGTGATGGAGAGCTTGTTGTAGTTTTCCTGTTTTGGACATGTACTTATACATGCGTTGCCTGTTTCAGAAGGCTGGTTTTATACGCCTTCGGCGATATATTTATTCATGTATGAGTTTGCATGATTTTTGTTTCTGAGAGACAAACATGGGGATCTTTATCCAAATCTTGTAATATTTTATAGTTGATGATGTTCTAACTGTAAATCTTATTTTCTCAAATGGGTATTTTTTGGTGGGGTTTCGCGTGACCCTGGTGTTTGGGGCGTGACAACTTGGTATCAGAGCTCTGGGTTCAAATACCTATGAGCCATGGGAAAGAGGGTACATCACCTTGTGAGGATGTATGTGTGCTTGATTGTATATGTTCAAGTTTTTACTTACATACGCATGATAGCCTGTTTAGCATAATAGAAGTGTATATGTGGGTATGGAGGTCGGACCTTAGGAATGATTAGTCTTGCCTGTGAGGCATTTGGATTGACAAACTTAGGAGCCAAGTTAGAGATGCGTTTCGTAGAAGTGATTTCTTGCTAGGAATCTAAGTAGGTTGTTCAGATGGACGAGTCTTTCTTGTTGGTTCTCCTCGGTATGTGAGATATGCGAGGACATGATATAAGTGGCTATGTATTAGCATGCTTATATGTGACCTGTCTTTTTCTTTACCAATAATGTGTTGTAGGAATGCTTGTCCTATTATATTGCTTTCGTGTAGAATTACGTCCACGTGAGGCCAAGGTCGAGGCCGTCGCCGTGGTTCTGGCCGAAGTGGCGTTCCAGTCCCAGATGTTGGGGATGCAAATGCACCCTAAGGACCTGTTGGCGAGGGAGATCTATTGCGTGAGATGGTCGGCTCCATCCGGTAACTGGCTAAGGCTACTAGGGGAAGGGAGAGTGTACCCGAGCCGAGGGCGACGGTCGCGATGCGTGAGTTTCGCTGTCTGGACCCTCCTACCTTTTATGGGAATCCTAACCCCACGGTTGCCACTAAGTGACTGGAGCTGGTTACCAGGATTCTGGATTTGCTTCAGATTGAGGAAGATGATCTGAGGATTATATGTGCCGCCTTCCAGCTGAGATGGAGTGCTCATATTTGGTGGAAGTTCGCCAAGACTACAGTGGCAAGCACTTGGGAGGCATTCACGAAGGTATTCCTGGAAAAACACTTTTCAGTGACTTTGAGGGATCGTTACAGAGAGGATTTTCTATTTCTGACTCAGGGGACGATGACTGTGATTGAGTATGAGGTTGAGTTTACTAGCCTGTCCTGATTTTCATAGGGGATTGTGCCCACTGACGAGTTTCGTGTGAAGCAGTTCGAGAGGGGTTTGAGGCATGCCTTTAGAGATAAAGTGGCAGCATTTCAGATGCAGGTCTTCATAGATTTGGTACAGATGGCCATGAAAGTGGAGGACACTTTGAATGAGACATGCAGAGACAGGGACAGTCGGGGTCAGCAAGGAGGGGAACGTAACAGTCCCAGGGGCGCAAGGAGAACAACCGCCAACGAACAACGAGTCCGCGTTCTCATCCGGTGGGGTCATATCCGCCGCAGTTTTTTGCATCTTTGCCTCCCTTAGCTTCAACGGGAAGGTTAGAGCAGAGGAGGGAGCCTGTTTGTTTCAGATGCCAGCGGCCAAGGCATCGTGCAGCGGAGTGTCAGATTCTGACGCCTATTCAGTTGCAGTCGCAGGTGCAGGAAAGAGGGCCAGCAGTATGTTTTGAGTGTGACCAGTCCGGGCATATCCATAGAGATTGCCCGAGAGGAGGGAGCGTGCGGAGCACAGCTGGAGCATCTGTTACTCCATCTGTTCAGGGACGTCAGTTATCTCGATTTGTAAAAGGGGCACCTCGGTACAGTTAAGCAGACAGTCGACGGTTCAGGGTCACAGTGGGTAGTCCAGAGCTTACGTGCTTGTTGATCCTAGTTCATCCAGAGCACCGGTCGTGCCCGATGCTGTTGCTACCACCTCCGTGATCCGACGTACTTTCTTAGTTAATAGATCATGGGCCAGCGTCCTTATCGACACCGGAGCATCGCATTCGTTTATGTCATCTGCATTTGCATCTGCTTTGGGGTTGAAAATGGACTGGTTGGGTGGTACTATGAGCGTAGAGACCCCAGTTAGTGGGAGTGTAAAGTTGAGTCTTGTCTGTAGATCCTGTGTGTTGGAGGTCGCCAGTCATTGCTTAGAGTTTGACCTTATTTTTCTAGGCATGATCACATTTGATGTCATCCTAGGAATGAATTGGCTGACCATCTATCGTGCCTTCATCTATTGCGATCGACGGAGGGTAACGATTTGTACACCGACGGGAGATTATTTTTGCTTCGTGGGAGACCGGGATGAGGGTCTGAGGTCTATGCCGGGCGCGGTGTAGAACCAGGGAAACTTGGGTTTCCTTTTTGCAGCCCTTATGTTAGACGAGGAGGTTAGAGTTCGGGGAGAGTTACCTCTTGTGGTTTGCGACTGCTCAAATGTCTTTTTCGACGATCTATTTGAATTTCCACCGAGTCGTGAGGTAGAGTTCTCAATTGATCTAGTTCCCGGAGCTGCTCCTATATCTACACCGTCTTATCGTTTTGCACCCGCTGAGTTGCGTGAACTCGAGATACAGCTTTAGGAGTTGCTAGACAGAGGGTTTATCCGAGTACTTCGCCGTGGGGAGCTCCTGCTCTTTTTTCAAAGAAGGATGGATCCTTACGTTTGTGTATCAACTACCGAAAGCTGAATCAGGTAATAGTGAAGAATAAGTATCCGATGCTGAGGATAGATAATTTGTTTAATCAGCTAAAGGGTTCGAGCTGTTTGTCGAAGATTGACTTGAGATCGGAGTATCACCAACAGAGGATTAGGGACGAGGACATAGCGAAGATCGCTTTTCAGACTCGCTATGGTCATTACGAGTTTCTGGTTATGCCGTTCGGTCTGAGAAACGCGCTAGCCACATTCATGAGTTTAATGAACCAAATCTTCCATTAGAATTTGGACAGTTTTGTAGTGGTGTTCGTGGATGATATTCTGATATATTCACCCACTAAGGAGGCACACAAGGATCACCTCCGAATCATGCTACAGAATTTGAGAGAGCATCGCTTGTATGCGAAGTTCGACAAGTGTGAGTTCTAGATGTCCGAGGTAAGGTTTTTGGGACACGTCGTGTCGTCGGACGGAGTATCAGTATATTTGTCAAAGACAGATGTTGTGACAAGCTGGGAGCAACCGAAGAATGTTTTTGAGATTCGTAGCTTTTTGGGTTTAGCAAGGTACTATCAGCAGTTTGTGAAGGATTTTGCGAGACTTGCTGCACCGATGACGCGTTTGACACGAAAATGAGTAGTGTTTGTTTGGAGTGAGTCTTGTGAGTCATCATTCTAGGAGCTGAAGACGAGGTTGACTAGCGCGCCAGTGTTGATCATCCCATAGCGATGCTTGGGGTATACAGTATACTGTGTCGCTTCACATGACGGTTTGGGTCCTGTACTGATGCAGGAAGGGAAGGTTGTAGTTATGGTTCTCGGCAGCTGAAGATCTGCGAGACCCTGATCCATTTTTTTTTTGGCGTTTTCAGACGCACGTTACGGGTTTTCGTCTAAGCATGTTTACATTGCTTTTGATGCATGATCGGATTTAAATATGCATGTGGGGTAGGTTCTTGGGACCGTGGGCCATTGTGGCGCGATTCTCAAAAAATTAAAAAAAAAGATATTTTGGAGGCCTATAAATATCTGGAGTTAGATATTTTCATAAAGATATTTTTCAAAACTTTTTCAGTAAATTTTTCATTTTCTCTCAGCCTTCTCTCTAAGTTCTCTGGGGGTCAGGGCTCGATGTTCAGCGATCCAACAGCGGATCCTTGCTTTTGGCACGATTGGCTACGCAACCATCTGATCAGATTCCAAATTCGGCGAAACTCAATTTTGCATGTGGTTTGAGGTGTGAAATTTTAAACTCATCGAGGTAGAATTCTAGACCCTACTGCTGTATAAGGGTGCTGTGGATAAACATGTGTGCTTTTAACGGGTAGATCTCTGTAGATCTGATTTTGTATCAAAGTTAGTTTTTGAGCTAAAATTGGGTTTTTGTTGGTTCCGATGGATAGAATCGGGTGTCGGGAGTTTCTGTGGTGGTTTTAGTGTTAGGCCTGGGTGTACGTCTGTTTGAGGATGTTAAAAGGGAGTTTTGAGGCTTTGATTTGGGGTTTGGAGGTTGAACCCATAGCGTAGAACCATTTTCTGGGTTGGGTTCAATCGATTGAACCTATGAGTTCAGTCGATTGGATCATGTGTTCTTGGGTTCATTTGACTGGACCTCGAGGGCTAGTCGACTAGACAATGCTCCTGGGCGTTTGGTGGTTTTTCAATGTATTTTTCAGTCGACTAGGGGTTGGGTCCAGTCAACTGAAGTTGTGGGCTGGTGGTTTGTGATTTTGGGTTGGTTCCTTGGTTTTCGATTGGTGTCATATGGTATTCAATCAATTAATTTATGGGAATTACTTGATTTAAATACCTGTCGATCCTTTTTGGGGTTTGGTTGATCATGTCGTGGTTTCGATGTTTGTTTAGGTGTTGTCCTTGGGGACAGCGGCTATGGTAGATGTGGGTCGTAGGGGCACAATTGAGTGCGTTGTGGTTACATGCGGAGCATGTTAGGGCCCTTGATCCATGAGAGGAAAAGGGGGTGTTTGTAACCTTGTGGTTTGAGGGGTTTTGTGTGGACCTTCGGGTTAGGCTTGGTTTTGGTAGGTTGTTGGTTATCCCTATGAGTGGTCATCGGGTTATATGGCGGGTAACGTCATGATGTATTGCTATACATGGTTATATGTATTTATAACTGTTTATTTATGTACGGTTTACGTAAGTGGATTACATGATTTGATGTCGTTACATGTAGCGTGATTTATGCTTTAAAACTCAAGATTTATAGGTATTGATGTGGGCTCTAAGGAGCGGATGCATGTGGTGCATGAGGTGTGAGTTGCGTGTGTAGCATGTGACGTGATTTTATGCTTTAATTCCTGGTTTAGATTTGCATATGTATATGGAATGCGATAGACGATCTTGTGGTTCTGTGAAACGCATGGGTGCGTGTGTGTGTGTGTGGTGCGCTCTGTCGGCAGAAACGAGGTCCTGACGAGGCATCTCTGTGTGCGTGCGCTCTGTTGGCTGAAATGAGGTCCTAACGAGGCACGGGTTTGCATGCGCTCTGTCGGCTGAAACGAGGTCCTGATGAGGCATGGGTGTGTGTATACGTTACCGGAAGGCTAAAACGAGGTCCTGAAGAGACACACGAGCATGTATTGCATGTATTGCATATTGGGACGGGTAGATCAATTTTCTTAAAACTGTATTATCGGCCAACGGGAGTTGAAATACAGTATTAACGGCCTACGGGAGTCGTAATACTCGAATCATTTTTAAGACTCCAATGAGTCGACAAATGGTTTTTATCCTCGCTTTCCTTTGCATGTGAAAAATGGTTTTCTAGCTCTGATGAGTCGTGATCTAAAACTGTTTTTAAATTATTTTTATTGCTTGAAAAAGAGTCAAAAATTGCATTTTGTTTATCGAGCTTGTTTAGCTTATATCGCATGTGTTGTTTAGAATCTGTTGAGCCTTGGCTCACGGTGTGGGATTTGCTTTTCTTCAGGTACCAGTCACAGAGGTTGATCTGCCGGTGCTGAAGAGGTGTAAGAGCCGTCGTCTTCCTTTTTGCTAATTTTGTTACATGTATGTTATAACATGTTTTACGGACGTTGGAGCCATGTAATGTTGCTATTTGGCGTTTATATACATGCATGTATGGTTTATTTTGAGAGTGTATTCTCGAATTTGGTATCTTGTGTGGTTGTTTATGGGTGTTTCACGTGGCCCATAGTTTGGGGCGTGAAAAGATCCATGAGAAGAACTACCTGACTCATGACCTGGAGTTGGCAGCCGTGGTCTTTACCTTGAAGACATGGCGTCACTATCTTTATGGTGAGCATTTCGAGATTTTCTCCGATCACAAGAGTTTTAAATACTTATTTTCGCTGAAGGACCTAAATTTATGCTAACGACGGTGGATGGAGTTATTGGAGAATTACGATTTTGACTTACAGTACCATCCAGGGACGGCCAATGTGGTAGCAGGCGCTCTTAGTAGGAGATCTCACGGGTCGTTAGCTTCTGTAGCTATACGTGAGTGGGACATTCTTAGAGATGTTGGGGAGTTTGATTTGTGTCTTGGAGAAACTGTGATGGGCGCTACCTTGTTCTCAGTAGTTACTCGACCATGAGCTAGAGGTCCAGCAGATAGACCAGGAGGCTCAGATGATACGAGACTATGTCGCTAAAGGAGAGGTATAGCAGGTTAGGTTGTGGGATCAGATTTGGGTCTGAGATTAGAAGGGAGGTTGTTTGTGCCAGAGTTATGTCGTGCGGACATACTACATGAGTGTCATCATTCTCGCCTTGCTGAGCACTCAGGAGGCACGAAGATGTACCATGACATACGTCGTCTGTTTTATTGGACAGGAATGAAGAAGGACGTGCTTCAATTTGTTTCTCAGTGCCTTACCTGTCAGCAGGTAAAGACGGAGCACCAGAAGCTGGGTGGAATGTTACAGCCGTTACCAGTGTCTGAATGGAAGTGGGAGAACGTCACGATGGATTTTGTGTCAGAACTTCCTTGCTCACCTAGGGGACACGACGCCGTGTGGGTTGAGGTCGATAGGTTGACGAAGTTTGCACATTTTCTCCTCATCCACGTGAAGGATTCAGTGGAGAGATTGAGTCAGTTGTATGTCAGAGAGATAGTACGGTTGCACGAAGTACTAGTGTCTTTTGTTTCTGACAGAGACCCGCGCCTTAGGAGGCTTTGGGGATGAACTTGATGTTCAGTACTGCTTTTCACCCCCAGACAGATGGTCAGTCAAAGAGGACTGTACAGATTCTAGAGGATATGCTGTGGGCTTGTGTTCTAGACTTCAGAGGTTCTTGAGAAAATCATTTACCGTTGGCAGAGTTTGCATACAACAATAGCTATCAGTCTAGTATTGCACATGGCACCGTATGAGGCCTTGTATGGTAGACCGTGTAAATCACCAGTATGTTGGGCCGATGTGGGAGAGACCACAGTCTTAGGACCCGACATAGTGCGAGAGGCGACAGAGAAGATCGCAGTGATTCGTCAACGTCTTTTCACAGCTCAAAGCCGCCAGAAGAGTTATGCAGATCAGAGGAGAAGACCTTTGAAGTTTGTTGTGGGAGATCATGTGTTTCTAAAGGTCTCGCCACATAGGGGTTTGATGATGTTCGATCGTAGCGGGAAACTATCGCAGCGCTTTTTTGGACCTTTTGAGATCTTGGACAGAGTTGGAGAGGTTGCTTACCGTTTTGAGACCCTGAACAGAGTTGAAGAGGTCTCGCCACATAGGAGTCTATAGTTGTTACCTTGTCTGTGTGTGGCAGAGTCGGTACATTGGATCTCATTTATCTGTGTTCTCCTCAGTTGTGTGACCCGAGTGGAGGAAAACTATTTTATTGTTTATTTTCCTCGGTTGTGTGTTCCGAGTGAGAAAATAATGTTTTAATTTCGGTTGTATGATTCGGGTGAACAAAGATCATGTTTTGATTACTGTTTTATTACAGCTTTCTCTTAACTGTGGCATGATATCCGTTAGAATGATATGCATAATTTAAAGGACGAAAATCTGAGTTTTATGAGAAAAAACTATTTTTGAGGCCCACGTTGGCTTGGTGGAAAATTTGTGATTTTCGAGAGAAAAATCCTTTCTGGCTCTTGTGGTTGAGCTTGTGTGTTTATAATTGCATAGCCTGCTTTACAGTTTTATTGTCTTTTTCTATTGGGCTTCGTCTCACGGTGTGGGATTTTGCTGTAAAAATATTTTCAGGTGACCACGTGGAATTGACCTAGAGGCTAGTGATGATGGAGAGCTTGCTGTAATTTTCATGTTTTGGACATGTACTTATACATGTGTTGCCTGTTTCAGAAGACCGATTTTGTATGCCTTCGGCGATATATTTATTCATGAATAAGTTTGCATGATTTTTGTTTGTGAGAAACGAACTTTGGGATCTTTATCCAAATGTTGTAATATTTTATTGTTGATGATGTTCCAACTGTAAATCTTATTTTTTCAAATGGATATTTTTTTGTGGGCTTTCGCGTGACCCTGGTGTTTAGGGCGTGACAGGTTTTCTCAATAAGTAAATTTTTTAAGACACTCTGAATTATATTTTCCAATCAAGTCTGACTTTCTAACCAATATAAATCGAATTTTAGGCAAAGATATCATGGGGGTGCTAGGTTTCTGACCAAAAGTACTTTTCTGCCAGCTAACCGCTCGAGTACCCAAAGGGTTCGCCCGAGCACTATACTACCAGTAAGCTATTTCGTCTCTCTGCCAGTTGTCCACTCTAGCGCTTAGACAGTCCGCTCAAGCGCCCAATTGCCAGCGAGCTAACTCGTTCAGCCTTCTGCATCGGGTTTTAATGTGTCCCAATATTCCACAACGATGACAAATATAGACAAATTTTTTAAAATTATTTGACTTTAGCAATGATTTTTGAAAAAAACTTTTCGAAGTTTGACCATTAAATTGAACAGAATTATTTGGAACACTTACAGCTTTCACAAATTTGATTTTACCAGAGCCTTTTGGAGCAAAAGATTTGTAAACATATCCAAGTCCGAATCGATCTGACTCCCCTTTTTGCACTCTTAACATTTCTTCTTTGGTTAGAGAACCTGCATTCAATTTCTTAAGTGTCGCATTAGAAGTATCGAGATCTTTTTGTAAATTTAAAACTCTTGACTCAAGTAACTTTTTTGACTCAATATTTCCATGCAAATTTTTCTCAAGATTGACAATAGTGTTTTTAAAAAATTTTCATGACTCAATTAAGTCATCTTTATTTTTCAGCAGCATTCAATTTTTATGTTAAAACGACTTTATGAGTTTTTAGTTGACTAAACATCAGATAAATTTTCAGACAATTCGTGTTTCAAATTTTCTATTTTCTTTTCAAAATTTTTTATATTTGTAGTCAATTTCAAATTCATTTTAATCAATTTATAACTTTTATCATATAATTTTTCATATGCATCCTGAAAAGATTTACAATCAGATTTACCATTATTGTCGACTGACTCACTTTGTGAACTTTCACAGACAGACTTAGAACCAGTGCATGTGTATACATGATCGACAGAATTTAATGAAGCAGTAAACGCAACAAATTTACCATCAGTATTGTCAGCTTTATCATTGTTAGAAATATTCTCAGAGGAATTATCATCCCATGTGACTTTAAGAACTTTACCCTTTTTCTTGGTTGGACATTCATTCGCCACATGGCTATAACCTTAACATTCAAAACACTATGCCTCGGGATTGATTTTTGACCTTTTTATTTTCATTCTTAGAATTAGTTTTGAGTTTATCTTTCCCTTTGTTTTCCAGATTAAGATTGCTGTAACTTTTATTTTTAAAAGCCTTTTTAAATTTTTTAACAAAAGTTTTCATAATCTTAGCATCAATCTCATCATCTTCCTCAGCCTCGTCTATGTCATCCTGAATTATTTTTAAAGTCACGCTTTTAGATTTTTTAGGTTGACGTAGACTAGTTTCATAGGTTTGAAAATTTTCAACCAACTGTTCCACTAACAACGTATCAACATCTTTACTTTTTTCAATAGCGGTAACTTTTGGTTGGAATCTCACGGGAAGTGATCTCAAAATTTTTCTAACAATGCAGGATTCTAAAATTTTTTTCACAAAGAATAAAGTTAGAATTGGCTATCTCACTCAATTTGGCATAAAAATCATCAAATGTTTCATTATTTTCTATTCTTAAAGTTTTAAAACTAGTAGTAAGCCTTTAAAGTTTTTGAGATTTTTACAGTTGTAGTACCTTCACGAGTGACTTCAAAGATATTCCACGCTTCTTTAGCAATTTCATACATGTAAATTCGTCGAAATTTTTTCGGTGTGACACCACTAAAGTTGGCATTGATAGCCTTGCTATTCCAGTCTATATTTTCAAATTCATTTTTATCCCATTGTTCAGTTAGTTTTAAAATAAAATCATCTCTAGACTTAACAGAAGATCAGAAATAGCCAGTAATAACTGAAATCCAGACTCTTTTATTGATGGATTTTAAAAATGCCTGCATCCGAGCTTTTCAATAAGGGTAGTTCCTTCCATCTAACAGGGGTGGTCTAATGATTGAGTTTCCTTCTCTTGAAAATTCCATGATTAAGATTGATTAGGATCGTTTTTCCAAAAAAAATTTTATTTTTGAAAATATTTTTAATCAAAAAAATTATAAACTTTTTTTAATAAAAAAATTATAATTATTTTTGAAAAAAATAAACCCACTCCAATACCAATTGAAAAAATTATTTATGTATTTTTTAATTAAACCAATTAAAAAATTATTCTTTTTACGTTTTTAATCAATCTATATTGTGAAATTCGAGAAGTAAAGAATTAAACATCCAAACTCAACATATGAGATTTTTAACGTGAAAAATTCAACTTGGATAAAAAATCACGAGACTACCAAGTACATGTATATTAAGCACTAACAAATTGAACAGTTACAAAACTCCCACTTATAGATTTTGATCGAATCCTCAATCCAAACGCCTTAACTTATCTTGCCGAATCCACGTGCATCATTCCCCACTTGATCACTGTAGCAACAAATCCTCAAAACTTCACAAATATTGAATTTTTAATACTTTCACACATGCAGAATCCTCCGTCGGTAAATTTAGAATGCCTTCTAAATTGAACACGAACAATCTCAAAATTTTTAGAATTTGAAAGAAATTTCTTATCTGCTTTAGAATATCTGATTGTTGAAGTGCAGAAGTTAATTTTCGTGGCTAGCCTATGGTCCTATTTATAAGCTTGAAAATCAGGCAATTAGAGTTTCAATCCAATTAAAATTGCCCGGGGTCTACTCGAGCACACTTGGGACTGCTCGAGTGGTCATGTGCCAGATTACATTCTGCTTGTACGATCCTGCTTAATTGGCTTGTACCTTCAGTTTTGTCATTTGTACTTTAGTCTTCTAACTTAAATAAAATTGAGATAAAAGAACTCTAATCCAACCAGAACTCACCAAATAAGGATCCTCTAAAATCTAGAATTTTTAACCAATTAAAACTCAATAATCTTATCTTAATTCAACCACGAGACTTCTAATTAAACTAGAAGTTTCACATACAACATACTATCTGAATTGCCATACAAATAAAAAACTTTAATTTATTTATTATAAATTAAATTCTTAGCACTTATCTTGTAGGGTTTAAATCACTTAAATTGCTTAGAAACTTTCAAAAGTGTTCTTCATAAGAGTTTTAGTTAATATATTAATTTATCACATATTCAAAAATCAGCCCCAAAAAAATTAATTTACTGCCCAGAAAATATAATATAAAAATATGTCCAAATTGAACTTATTTTAACTTAAGTGTCAACTATGTGATTGTGTGCTAAGTGTGGTGTGGTTTATGGGCCTAAAATACTTTAAATGTTTGTAATTAGTATGTGTTATTCTTTAAAATAATTATGTGATTTAGTTTACACAAAATTCTTGTGTTCATGATTTTACTCCAAAATATGCTAAGTGTTATTTTATTAAATTATTATTATTTTTCTATGACTTGGCATAATTCTAGCACTATGCGCATTAGTATATCCATGTCTAGGATGAGACATGCATTCATTATCCATGGGTTGGGATACATGGGAATCACAAAAATTATAATGGTGGATAAATAACCCTAAGGTGGTACTACTCTAGGCGGTGTCCATTGGTTTTGTTAATAAGATGATTTTGTGGTGTTGTCCCCCAGCTTGTATGCCATAATATTAAATTTTTAGGTGATACCACATGGTGAAGGTGGTTCAGGTGGCGGAATAATTGGTGATAGAATATACGTTGATCCCGCACTAGACCTTGACCTGAGATTCGAAAGCCTGTTCGTGATGATTTTTCACCCATTACTGTCAAGATCAATTGAATGCTTAGTTCAACTACGTAGTCATCTCACAATTGAAGGAACGCCTAAAATCGGTCGGTAGACTTGGTCTGTGATGATTGGATTAGGGTTAGGATGGCTTACCCAAGTTCGATTAACCTAGAATGACTTAAGATTTTAATAAACTTTAGTAATTAATTGGGATGCATCATTAACATCACTGAACCTGTTGATATCATTAATTCACTATTACCCGTTATGTGATGCATGTTAAATAATTTTGATTGTGGAGTAGAATCATATTTGAATTGCGCTGCTTAGATTTTCTAAAGTTTTTTCACAGTGCTTTGGCTTTGGCTCATAGCGTTTTATGCCAGGTTTTGAGAAACTGGACAATCAGCCAAGCGATCAGGTTCAAGGAGAAAGGAAGTCGTGGCTCCCGTGAGTCGATGACTCACTTACTTTCCGTCCCGACTAGTTCTGTTCCTTTTCTTTTGAAACCTATGTACCAATCCTCTTATGTATTTTGCTATTTATATTTTATTTGGGTTTGTAATATTTAAATACTCTAATTTATTTTGCGATGTATGAGTATTAATCATATGCTTATTTTACCATATTTTATTAATACCGCTCTTAGATGCTCCTAAAAATTCGGGGCGTCACATTATTATTATTATTATTATGGCATCTATACATCCAAAAATCATTAAGAGATTGTGTATAATGAGTTAGTAAACATTCTCTAATGATATAATTATTATTTTTTTCTTAAAGCTGCTTAAAGTATAGTCTTTCTACGAAATTGAATTAAAAAAATATTTTTGTGTGTGTGTGTGTGTCTATATATATATATATATGTTGGTAAAAATGATTTAAAATTATTTTTAAAGTGAATGAAAAATTAGTTGAAGATAATAATTGATTAGTTACAATTTTAAGAGTGTATCTTTTGATAGCACGTATTTAGTTTGAATAGACGTATTTCTTTCTTTGTGATTATTCTGAATAATTACGAGTTTTTCTTCATATATTAATTTTTTTTAGAGTCTCATGGCTAATTTATTGCACACATTGTATCAGAATCCATGTAAGGAGAGTACAAAATATGGTTCGGTTCATCAGAGCCACCAACTGTAGTGATTTTTCTGTGAGATTCAAATTATTGTATCTTAGGAGGTAGACATCCAAAACACTGTAAAAATCATACCATGGATGAATCAGTCTTTAAGAATATAGTGTGGTACACTTACCCTGATCTACTTTTATTGGTATATTTGCGCAGTCTGTAAACCTGATTTATGAATTTATTTGTATTTATTGTAATTGTGCAAAAAGTATACATAATTTTCCAACAATATTGTTATAATCAATCATTTTTGTATAAATGCATGCGTGTGAATAATTTTGTTTTGTTTTTTTGTTGAATAGAGTAAATTAAAAATAGAAATATACTTACCAATTGAGTAAACGAAAATTAGTAATTCGCCGGGTTATGAAAAAATTTAGATATTTATAGTGATGACTAAGTCTAAATTAAAGATATAATTTTATTATTGTTGAATACATTTTCAGATTTTAATTCTAAGTGTCAAATTTAACTTGAAAATTCTAAATTCAAAACTATTTTGCGAATCATGAATTCAAAATTTTCAAGTAATCAAGTTTTTGTGTTATTCTAAATTATGATAGTCATAATTTTAAAAATTAAATTGATACACTATCTAAATACAATTTTGAATATTTATATGTTTTTTTTAAAACTTGGTGTTAGACTAAATTATTTATCTTTCTTAATAATTCTATAAACTCATATAATACAATTTTGACACGTAAAAGATAAACATAGAAAGAAATATAAGTACATTGAGACGTATAAATTCTAAACATCTACCTTTTATTTTTTATTTTCCTTCTTTTATCACTCTCTTAGAACTTCTTACCTAAGTGTATGTTTAGAATAGTTTTTAAACTGATTTTTTTTGCGTAAAAAAAATTGGGTTTTAAACGGTTATATTTGGTTTTTTAAAAAGTTAACTAACTTTTTTTATTTATTTTCATTTCTAAGAAAAAAAGCTAATATATATCGCAAATACTGTAACTTTTTTAAAAAATAAAATTACTATAATACACTTACTTAAAAAAGTCAATACACCTTTTAAAAATAAAAAAATCGTGTGTCCATATCCTAAATACTACTACTTAAAAGTTAAAAATAAGAACATTTTGAACATTTCAAGAAGAAGTCAAAAAGCAAAAAAACAACTACAAAAATTTATTTCAAACAATATGTTGTTTTAAAAACTAAAAAAGTACTAGAGTAAATAATATGTTGTTTTTTAAACAGTGTTATTTAGATTCTTTAATTTATTAAAATTACTAAACACTTAAATTTGTATAAAGAACAACATATTCATATACTTTCTTCTTAGATTTGTGGCTGTCGAAAGCAACTTTCACTTGATAAAATTACTTTGTCCAGCCCCATAAGCATAGTTATTTACTATCCAAAATGCAGATGAGTGAAAAAATTACTTTGTCCAGCCCCATAAGCATAGTTATTTACTATCCAAAATGCAGATGACAGAGTGCTTGAGCAACGTTATTAGTTTTTTTATTATGATATAACATTTTTTTTCCTCTTATAACTCAAAAATAATATTGCATTTAGCCTATATATATCTATAATGAAATACTAAAAATACACAAAATAAATAAAATCACGACCGTATCACAGTTGTACCTGAATTATATTTTTTAGGTTACAACGTATTCATATTGTACTATACTTATATTGTATACTCACACCCGTGTTTGATATTCTCTAATCTACTTAAAACAAAATAGGCTAAATTATCTTATTAAAAATATTATTTTTATATTATATTAACAAATAAAGTATTACGGGGTGTTTAGTAAAATTACTGTTAGTATCTTTTAACTTTTGTTACTAAGTTTAGATATAAAACATAAGTTTTACCAAATGCCTACAGTTTCTATTACAATTTATAACTATTTTTTTTATTTTATTATAAGTTACAATTTTTACTAAACACTTACAATTTTAATTATAAATTATAATCTATAAATTATTAATTTCGACAATACCAAACACTACATTCACCAACAATATTACATGACTTTCGAAATTACGGAATAATTGCTTCCGTGTTGGATCGGACTGTCGAGTTAAACGAAGCATGGCTGGGTCAAGAGGAAACTTTTTCGAAATTACGGAATGAACCGCGCTAGCTTCGGCAGTCAAAGTCGTTCCAACCGTGTTTCAGTACTTTTTGTACCGTATAAAAAAACGGCTAAAATTCAACGTTTTATTTTTTAGTTTGAAGTTTAAAAAGTTTAAACAATCTCTTCATTTGGGAATATAAAGATTTTTAGTTTTTTAATTTTTTTCTTTTTTATATAAAATAATTTTAGATATTTTTAAAAAATATCATAACATTTATTATACACATCTATTTTTATCAAAATCATATTTTTGAAATCTAATGGTCAAAATCTATCAAACAAGATAAATATTAAATATAAAGTTACGTAAAATTAAATTTTAAAAAATTATTATAATTTTTTTAACTTAAAACTCTTTTAATTTTTAAACTTCAAATCACTCTTACTATTCACCAAACAAACGTTTTGCCTATTTGGCTTAGGCTTTGATTGGCAACTATCTTCAAAATTAGTTTTTTTTGTTTTTTGTTTTGATTGCATTTTTCATAAAAAAGTTAACTTAATTTCAATGTAATTTGTTTGGGAAACTTAACTTTTAAACTAACTTTTTTAAAATTAATTGTTCGGATAAAATGGTAGTTTTTTTTGTTTTTTGTTCAAATTTGACAATTTTGTCATTTTATATATTTGATATTAATAATTATATGTAATTAGTAGTGGTAGTAAATAAATTATGAATGAAGAGTATTATTGTATTTTAAAAGTAATGGGAATTTGAATAAAATATTCTAGGAGTTTGTATTATGATTTGATTTTTGACTTTTTAGCTTTTTATTTTTTTGTCAAATAGGCATCCTTGACTTTTTAACATTATAGTAAAAAATTCAAAAAAACTAAGGTTGCCAATCAGAGCCTAAGCCACTGACAAATTTTGTAAAACTAACTTTTTACTTTTGTAACAATTCAAGATGTACAAGTATTGTAAAACTCGTAGTTAGATTAGAACTCTTGTAGACTATAGAACTTCTAAATTATTTGATTTAGTTAAGTTATTTAATTGAGTTGTAAGTTTTAGTTAGATTAGAAGTCTTTTATCAAAATATTATTTAGGCTGGAAGATTGAAGTACAGCACAAAAAGCCAAAAGTACAAGTCAATAAAGCAAATTCGTGTAAGAGCAGAAAACAGTCTAGCACATGACTGCTCGAGCGGTCCCAAGTACACTCAAGGGGACCCTAGGCAGTTTTAATTCGATTGAAACTTTAATTGTCTGGTTTGAGGCTTATTAATAGAACCATAGGCCATGCACAAAAATTAACTTATGCACTTCAATAATCAAAGATTCTAAAGTAAATAAGAAGTTCCTTTCAAGTTCTAAGAATTTTGACATTGTTCACGCTCAACTTAGAAGGTGTTCTAAGTTTACCAACGGAGGATCCTGTTGATGTGAAAGTATTGAGAATTCAATACTTATGAAGTTTTGAAGATTTATTGGTGCGATGATCAAGCGAAAAATGGTGCGCGTGGATTCGGCAAGATAGCTTAAGACGTTTGGATTGAGAATTTGATCAAAGTCTGTAAGTAGGTGTCTTGTAACTGTTCAATTGGTTAGTATTTAATTTACTTGAATTAGGATTAGTCTCGTGATTTTTTATCCAAGTTGGGCTTTCCACGTAAAAAAATCTCGTGTGTTGAGTTTGGATGTTTGATTCTTTACTTCTCGCATTCCACGACATAGATTGATTTAAAACGTAAAAAGAATAATTTTTTAATTGGTTTGATTAAAAAATATAAAAATAATTTTATCAATTGGTATCAAAGTAGGTTTATTATTTTCAAAAATAATTATAATTTTTTTGATTAAAAAAAGGGTTATAATTTTGTTTGAGCAAAAATAAATTTTTCAAAAATAAAAGGTTTTTTTTTTTTTTAAAACAGTCCTAATCAATCTTAATCATTGAATTTTCAAGAGAAAAAAACACAACCATTAGATCACCCCTATTGGATGGAGGGAACTACCCTTATTAAAAAGCTCGGATGAGGGTTTTTTTTTAAATCTATTGATAAAAAAATTTAGATTTTTACTGTTAATAGCTATACCTGACCTACTGTCAAGTCTGGTGATAATTTTATTTTAAAACCAACCAAATAATGGGATAAAAAATATTTTTAAAAATTTTAGTTAGAATAGCAAGGCTATCAATGCCATTTTTAGTAGTGTCACATCGAAAAAATTTCGATGAATTTGCACGTGTAAAATTTCTAAAGAAGCGTGTGATATCCATGAAGTCACTCATGAAGGTACTACAAATATAAAAATTTCAAAACTTCAAAGGCTCACTACTAATTTTGGAACTTTAAGAATGGAAAAAATTAGATATTTGATAAATTTTATGCAAAATTGAGTAATATTGTGAATTCTTATTTTATACTTAGAGAAAAAATTCTGAAATCTTGTATTGTTCAAAAAATCTTGCGATCATTACCTGAAAATTTTCAACCAAAAGCCACCGCTTTTGAAAAAAGTAAAAATATTGATTTTTCTTAAAGTGGAACAGTTGGTTAAAAACCTTTAGACTTATAAGTCAACTTTATGTCAACCAAAAAAATCGAAAGGCATTAATTTAAAAACTTTAAAGATTGACATAGAATCTATCAATGATGACTCGACTTTGATCCTGAAATTTTGAATTTTATTCTTAAAAAATTACAAATATTTGTTTTAAATAAAAAATCTAATTTCAATGACAAGTCCGAAAAAAAATGAGAATTTTTTTTTCAAAAAATCAAAACCAGACGATACAGTGTTTTGAATATCAGGGGTATGATCAAATTGCTCATGATTGTCCAAATAAAAAGAAAAATAAAGAAATTTTTTTTAGTCACGCGGGATGATAAGTCAAGTAATAATGAAACAGAATCCGAGCTAGAAAATGAAGACTGTAATTTTGTCATTTTTACTGCATTTGCTGGTACATTTAAATCTGAATACTCTGACAAAAAATCAGATGTTTCTCACAGTGATTTCGAAAAAGATGATTCAGATTTAGGTTTAGATTCAAACGATGATTGTCACACCCTAAAATTCAGGGTCACGTGAAAATCCATCAAACATCCATTTCAAATGAAAATACAAGTTTCATACATTAAAATCTGTCTGTTGAAACGAATAGAATACCCAACAAAAGAGTATCTCTCATAAAGAAAAGACATATCGTTCAACATGCACACAATATATTGCCTTATAGCGTATAAAACCTGCCTTCTTGAACAGGCATACCAAAAAAAAAATTGTAAAAGTCTTCTGCCATTGCGGGCACCACCAACCACCGTGATGCAAATGTTACAAATACCCAACCACCGTTAAGGAAAAACAATAATCAAAACATCGTTTCTCGCAGAATATTCCATCATGACAAAGAAGAATAAGATCCTATGTACCGACTCCATCATAAGGGGATAGAGGTCACAACTATAGACTCATGTCCAGTATCTAACCCCCATATATCGTGGGATTGCCTAGATACACACAGGTTCTATACGGAGCACCACGACGAACCACTTAATTTACGGCTATGATCCGAGGGAACTAAGCACCCATCTGTCTCAGTTTACGGAGACTAACCCGAAGGACCTGAGTACCTACGCTGCGCACGTTTTCAGACTTACTCCGAGGGCAACTCGTGCCACATACACGTCATCCCGGTACATCTAGATAATCTTCTTAAAATATTTCTCAAATTAGCACATAATACAGGTACATAGATTCATCCCTCACCAGGAGCTCAAAACATAGCATTTCCAAAATATTTTCCCCACAACAGTTATACAATGCATGTATAAGCATAAGATCCAATCCATGAAACCATGAAAATCAAACCAGACAATGTAAAAACATATATTTTCACGCAAACGTTTTAGAAAGAGAGCCTCAACCCCTAGGGTTAGCTCCAAACCTCCAATAAACATGTTTCTCCCAAATGTTTTCGTAAAAACTCCTTTTGCAACCCATCCTTTGCCCGAACAAACCTCCCGAACCATCAAAACCAACACCAACAGCCCACACAGGACCCCAGTCGACTGGCCCAAGCCCTCAGTCAACTGAAAATCTCTCTAGAAAAGAGAACCAAACACAGAGGCAATTTCAATCGACTGACCCTCCAGGTCCAGTCGACCAAACTCCCCAAAGCAAGATCCAGTCGACTGAACTTTCCCAGATTTTGTTTTGAGCAACGGGTTCATTGGTTTTTGCTCCCAAAACTCAAATCAAACCTCCAAACACCCATCAAACACTCATTAAACACCCTTATACCTCAACACGCCCAAGCCTCGCACCACAACCTCGAAAGAAAACCCTCAAAACATACTTCCATCCACCGAGAACGCCAAAAAATAGTTTTAAAATTAAAACCAAATCTAAAACATAAAATCACATTTCATGCGTTTTTAAACGGTGAAACAGCATAAGAGTTCATACAACCCTTATACAACAGTAGAATCTGAGATCCTATCTCGTTGGGTTAAAAACTCAACGCTTCGATCCATGTGCAAATTCGAGCTTCGTAGGAATCAAAATTCGTCCGGATGGATGCGTAGGCCACGCAGCCGATACTAAGGATCAGCAGTTGGTTTATCAAAAACCAAGTCCCGGGCCCTCGAGAAATTAGAGAGAAGGCAGAGAGAAAAAGAAGAAAATTTATGAGCTAATTTTTAAAAATATCTTTTGAAAATATCTAACTCCAGATATTTATAGGCCTCCAAAATATCTTCTTTTTTTAACTTTTTGAAATTCGCATCGTAACTCCCCGCAGCCCCCGGGACCTACCCCGAATACTCCGATTAACCAAAACATGCATCATAACTCATATAAGCATATTAAGGCGAAAACGCCAACACGTGTACAAAATACCAAATTTGCATAAATAAGAAAATGAAATGGTACAGGGTCTCACAATGGTAGTGAAAAGAATATTCAATGGACATATGATAAATTGTAGAGAGAAAATTACAAAATGACAAAAATTATTACTAAGCAATCACTGAATATTAAAATATTTGAAAAGGAGAATGAATGCCTTAAATCAAAATTGACCGAATCTCTAGTCCTTGTTTCTCAATTGAAAATTTTTAAATCTAAAATGTCTAAAAAGCTGGCTAGTTCTGACAAACAAAGGAATGAGCTTATTGAATCTTGTAATTCCCTCAAATCAAAAGTTTTGAAATTAGAACAGAAATTACAAAATTCAATAAAGTTAAAATCCTCGTTTGGGGAAAATATCAAATAATTGAAATTTGACTTAAATACTGCTAATACCACTCTCAAGAAGCTGAATGCAGGAACCTAAAGTTTATAAGAAATCTTGAGTGTTTAGATTTAGGTTTGAAGTTTGTTTTTAGTGTTCTTAGTGTTTAAAGATTTGTATGCATGTAATTTATTGTAATTCATACATTCTTGGTGTTTTTGATATTTTGAAATTTATATATTTTAATATAAATATAATCCATGTAAAAAAAATAAAAGATCTAAACCATGCATGAAGCTAGGACATGTTCGGGTTGCTTAGATTAGGTCCTCTAATTTTTACTATTTGCTATACCTTTTTATGAAAAATCATAACCTATTCTAGAAAAATATTCTGAGGTCAAATTTTATGTTTCGAGATAAGTTTTTGAGTTATCTTTCAGACAAAATTGGTTTGAACTAGTTTACATGCACCAAAGCTGAATTATGAATGTTCTACCAAAATGTGTCAAACCCAGGCCAGCCTCTGTTGTAGAGGCCAAAATCCTATTTTTGAGTGTGATTCAAGCTTTGGTCCCTTCATGAAAATTAAAGATAATATTTTTATCTATTTACCCACGAAAAATGAGTTCTTTTTGTTAAGCTTTTGGGGGTCAAAATCCCTCTGCAAGTCGTTGATTCTGAACAGTGCTTTAGGTTCAAATTTGTACAATTTTTTTGTATAAAATTATAAAACCCGTATTTTTGTAGCCCAATTGAAAAAGTATTCTTCATATAAAATGTTTTAGATATAAAAATCTAGCAACTGTCCAAAAACATCTTTAAAAGGAGTTGATTTAGAGCCCCAAACTAATTTTATACTCACTATTTTTACAATAGAAATTTGTGTTAACTCTATGTTTGGACACTTTTTCTTAGGAGGCCTAAAGCTCAATTTTTTCTCTCTAAATAAGTAGAGTGAGTGCTCTTCATTAAATATCTAGAAGATATCAAAATGTATAACATAGCCAAAATTTAGCATTTTTTGAGCTCGTTTAATACCTGAAAATTATTTTATAAAACACAGCAAAATCTTAGAATTCTAAGACTTAACAGAGAACTAATTTAGATACTTACCTTATAGGGTTTAAATCACTTAAATTTCTTAGAAACTTTCAGAAGTGTTCTTTATAAGAGTTTTAGTTAATATATTAATTTATCACATATTCAAAAATCAGCCCAAAATAAATTAATTTACTGCCCAAAAAATATTTTATAAAAATCGGTCCAAATTGAACTTATTTTACCTTAAGTGTCAACTATGTGATTGTGTGCTAAGTGTGGTGTGGTTTGTGGGCCTAAAGTATTTTAAATGTTTTTAATTAGTATGTGTTATTCTTTAAAATAATTATGTGATTTAGTTTACATGAAATTCTTGTGTTCATGATTTTATTCAAAAATATGCTAAGTGTTATTTTATTAAATTATTATTATTTTTTTATGACTTGATATAATCCTAGCGCCATGCGCATTAGTATATCCATGTCTAGGATGAGACATGCATTTATCATCCATGAGTTGGGATACACGGGAATGACTTAAATTATAACGGTAGATGAAATAAACCCTAGTGTGGTACTGTTCCAGGCGGTGTCCCATGGTTTTGTTAATAAAATGATTTTGGACTGTTGTCCGCCGGCTTGTATGCCATGATATGAAATTTTGAGGTGATACCACACGGTGAAGGAGGCTCGGGGGGCGAAATAATTTGTGATAGAATATACATTGATCCCGCACTAGACCTTAACTTGAGATTTGAGGGCCTTACCGTGATGATTTTTCACATTTTACTATCAGGATCTGTTAAATACTTAGTTCGGCTACGTAGTCATCTCACGGCTGAAGGAACGCCTAAAATCGGTTGGTAAACTTGGTAAGTGATGATTGGATCGGAGTTAGGATGGTAAACTTGCTCAAAATAATAACATTTTGAGCAATTCAAGTAGGGGTGTGCGTGGGTCGGCGCAGTGCGAATTTAGTAAAAATCTATTAACCAAATCATTTATGTCGGTATAAAAAATTTCAATCCATCGCCGAACCATCCGATTTATAAAATCGACGGATTAGTTATTTTTTTCGGCGGTTTAAAAATTAAATAAATATTTTATTAAAATGTCAATTAATTCAAGATCAAAATAGAGACTATATCAGTTTTTAAAAAATCTTCATGTAAAGATTCAAAAAATATTCCAACAATACATTTCAGTACTAACAAAAACAAACATCCTACATTCATGATATAAGGTGATAAACAGCAAATAAAAGATAAAAAAATAAATAAGCATAGATCAGTAGCTCATTAAGTCACTGACTCACTGTTATAAAAAATTAGAAATCAAAAATATTTTGAGATTAAAGAAATTAGAAAGATATTTTGATATAAGATATTGAGACGTAGAATTTTTAATTTTTTACTTTTCTATTTATGCCTTACGGATTAATTATTAGGTTAGAAGTTATGAGTTATAAATTAATAATAAAATAAAAAATAATTAAATAATAAGTATTATATGCGGGCGGGTCGATTCAATAGCAGGTGAAAGTGATTGAAACCGCCACTATCAACCGACTCGTATGATCTCTTTCTCAATCGCTCAATTTGCCTTGTCCTTTGCTTTTAATTTGCTTGAGTCGGTGCGGTGTGGGCGGATGCGGGACTGTTGGGTGGATTGAACGAATTTTTGAACAGCCCTAATTTCAAGAAGAAGCCAAAAAGCGAAAAAGCAACTATAAAAAATTATTTCAAATAACCTTACTTTTTTCTCTCTCTTTTCTTAAAAAAAAGCTATATCTCTAAAAAGCCAAATTTTTAATACATTCCAAACAAATCCTTAAGTGTAAGATAGGTGAGGAGAGATAAGGATCAAACTAAGAGAAATATAGGACTCGTAAAAATTTTTAAAAATAATATTAAACATTTGAGAATAATTTAAAATAGTTTAAAAATTGCAAGGGGTTTAAAAGTTTGTGAGTGATAAGAAAAATTTATATTAAAAGTTAAAAATATTTAAGTATAAAAGTGAAATAAAATTATAATTTTTTAAAATATATATATATTTTTTAGTCCATCGGGGAAAAAGTATTATATTAAAGGCATTTTTTACTCAGAAATATTTTTTATAGTTGCGTGGAGGGTAGAGTATATAAAAGAATCATATATATTTCATTTTTCTAATTAGGGTACCAAAGTTTAAAAAATATGTTTAATTAAAACTTTTAATTGTTTTATAATTTCCTTATATATATATACATATACATATATATATATATATATTAAAATAATTATTTTACCTGTTTAATTTAATTAAATTACAATATTTTTTAAATGATTTTTATCTTATTTAATTTCTCTAAAATGTCAAAATAACGTATTTAATATTTACTATTGTTGTGACCCACTAGATGCGCGCATGGAAATTTTTATTGTAATTTATTATTTTTTAATATAAAGAGAAATAAAAATTAAAAAAATTTAAAAATATTTATGCCAAAAGTTATGTAAGTGTGTGGATGATTGTGTAAAAAGTAGGAAGTCGTTTAATAATTTTAAATTAATAACTTGATCCTTTATTAATTAAATAAAAAACCATAATTATCCCTACTAACCAAAGGGAAAAAAATGGTGTCACACGTGTGTGCTTTCATATTTGTAACTAATTTTAATTTTAAGTTACAAAATTTTTTAAATATTCATAATTTTTGTTTTAATTTATAATTATTATTATTTTTTTAAATACAAGTTGAAATATTTATAATTTTTATTATAAATTATAATTTATAAATTATTAACAATAACTTTGACCAAAGTGAGAGGACAATTTTTTTTTTTTTTTTTGTTGCTGATTGGTCACCACGTGATGACACTGTTGCTGATTGGTAGCCACGTGATCAAATATGAAAGCTGTTAGAACAAAGTTTGACAAACATGCAATAATACCTTCTACTTCGGAGGAGACATGTTTTATTTATGAGCTGTGCTATCTTTACCCCAAAAAAACAAAATCACTGAAGGATTTCACCGAATTGAAGGCTATCTTTACCCCAAAAAATAAATAAATAAATAACCAAAGAATTTGACCGAATTGAAGGGAGAAGCGCACGGCGATGGTGGGAACAGGGAAGAGGTATGTAGGGTTATGTAGCCGTGCTGTATTTTGTTTGGAATTAATTTTTAAATATTTTTTTATGATTGAATTCGTTTATTACGTAAAGTTTATCAATTTTGTTAGTCATGTAAAAATTTAAATTGATTCGATACCTGTACTTAAGTAATTGAATAATTTTTGTTTAACAAAAAAAATCAAAATTATAACTTTTATTTATGGGTATATTACATTTGCCCCCTGTATTTAAGGGTTATGTCACTGTCACCCTCTCTATTATTTGAAAAATCACTACATCCCATAACTTTTTAATTTTTGTAATACTTTGATCCAAAAATTAACTCTTCATTAATTTTTGGACGAAAAAATAGTATTTTTACACTTACACCCTCTGATTTCTTTGTTTTCACACTTACACTCACTGTTTTCTTTATTTTTTTTTTCATTAATTAAAATTTTTTATTTAAAAATTATTAATTAAAAAATAAAAAATTACTAAATACGAAAATAAGTAAAATAAAAACATAAAATTTAATTATTAATTTATTTTTATTTTTAAGTTTTTATTTTTGATAAAAAAAATATTAATTTTGATAAAAAAAAATATTAATT
>JAOTRH010379844.1:0-71433 GCA_034768845.1 Heliamphora exappendiculata | reverse complement strand
TATTGAGTCAGTGGACTTGGAATTCTGTGAAGATTGCGTCTTCGGAAAACAGAAAAGGGTCAGCTTTACAAAGCAGGCGAAGACTCCAAAGTCAGACAGATTGGAGCTTGTGCATACAGATGTATGTGGACCCATTCAGGTACCCTCTATTGGTGACTCGAGGTATTTTGTAACTTTCATTGATGATGCTACCAGGAAGTTATGGGTTTATTTTTGTAAGATCAAATCAGACGTGTTTGGGATGTTCAAGAACTGGAAGGCATCTGTTGAAAATGAGACAGGCTTGAAACTAAAGTGTTTAAAGTCTGACAACGGCGGCGAGTACTGCAACAAAGAATTCGAAGATTACTGTGCAGCTAACGCGATCAGAAGCCTGAAAACTGTTCCGATGAAGCCGAGACAGAACGGAGTGGCAGTGCGCATGAACAGGACTATCATGGAACGTGCCTGGAGCATGAGGTTACATGCCGGTTTGCCAAAGCAGTTCTGGGCAGGCGCAGTGAACACAACAGCATACTTGATTAACAGGGGGCCTTCAGTTGCACTGAATTGTGGTTTGCCAGAAGAAGCTTGGACCGGAAAAGAGGTAAAATTTTTCCATCTACGCATTTTTGGTTGCATAGCCTATGTACATGTTGAGTCAAAGAACAGGGGGAAGTTAGACCCCAAGTCTCGAAAATATGTGTTTATGGGCTATGGTACAGATAGCTACGGTTATAGGCTGTGGGATCCAGAAAGCAAGAAAGTAGTGGGGAGTGTGGATGTTGTCTTCAACGAGTCAGATTTGTATAAAAACAGACAGGATCAGAACGATGAGACAGCAGACGAGCCAGACTATGCCGAGTTTGAGGGATCGTCTAGCAAAGTCTTGGAACCCCGGGATGTGAACAGACAGCCAACACCACAGGTAGAGCCACAGACTCCCATGATCAGGAGATCCACTAGAGTAAGTAGACCTACAGTTAGATACTCACCTTCATTGCATTACCTGCTGTTGAGAGACAACGGTGAACCGGAATGCTTTGAAGAGGTTTTGCAGACAGAGGCAAAGGGCGAGTGGGAGCATGCAATGGATGAAGAAATACAATCTCTATCATCCAACAAGACTTGGGATCTGGTTCAGTTGCCCAAGGGTAAGTTAGCACTGCAGAACAAGTGGGTCTACATGCTGAAAGAAGAAGCTGATGGCAGCAAGCGGTACAAGGCGAGGCTGGTAGTCAAGGGTTTTCAGTAGAAGCCGGGAATTGACTACACAGATATTTTCACCAGTTGTGAAAATATCCACCATCAGGACTGTTCTGAGTATAGTGGCTGCAGAAGACTTGCATCTGGAGCAGCTAGATGTCAAGAAAGCTTTTCTCCACAGTGTCCTGGAGGAAGAGATCTACATGCGACAGCCATACGGGTATTCGGTCAAAGGGAAAGAGGACATGGTGTACAGGATGAAGAAAAGCTTGTATGGACTGAAACAGGCTCCTAGGCAATGGTACAAGCGATTTGATAGCTTTATGGCAGATACAGAGTTCAGCAGATGCCATGGTGACCATTGCTGATATATCAAATGGTTTGACAACTCGTATGTGATTCTTTTATTGTACGTAGATGGCATGCTGATTGCAGGCTCTAACATGAATGAGATTGTGAATCTCAAGGCACAGCTGTCCCAGGAATTTGCTATGAAGGATTTGGGAAAAGCCAAACGGATACTCGGGATGAGGATCAGCAGGGACAAAAAGAGTCGAAAGTTAAGACTTTCGCAGTCGGAGTATGTTGAAAAGGTCCTGCAGCGCTTCAACATGGAAGGTGCTAAACCAGTTAGCACATCTTTGGGAAGTCACTTCAGACTCTCAAATGAACAGGGAGCTGTCATAGATGAAGACAGGAACTAAATGGCAAAGGTACCGTATGCGTCAGTCGTAGGTAGCTTGATGTATTCCATGACCTGCACGAGGCCAGATATCGCCCATGCAGTGGGAGTTGTGCCGGATATTTCCCATGCAGTAGGAGTTGTGAGCAGATTCATGTCAAATCCGGGCAACGAACACTGGGAAGCAGTGAAGTGGATTCTGAGGTATCTCAAGGGTACCACGGGACATGCTTTGTGTTACGAGGGCTCGGAGATTCAGCTGAAAGGGTTCGTGGATTCAGACCTAGCTGGGAACATTGATAGCAGAAAAAGTACAACAAGGTATGTGTTTATCCTAGGCAGTGCAACAGTAAACTGGGTTTCCAGGTTGCAAAAAATAGTAGCAATCTCTACCACCGAGGCAGAATATGTCGCAGCCACTAAAGCGTGTAAAGAGCTAATCTGGCTAAAGGGTTTCTTGAAAGAATTGGGAAGAGGTCAGGACATGTGTCAGTTGTATAGCGACAGCCAGAGTGCTATACATCTGGCAAAGAACTCGGCATTTCATTCAAGGACCAAACATATTGATATTAAGTATCATTTTATTCGGTCTCAACTGGAAGATGGGCAGTTCAATCTGGAGAAAGTTCATACGAACGAGGATCCTGCAGACATGTTCACAAAGGTTGTGACAGTGGAGAAGCTGAGGCACAGTTCAGCTTCTGTTTGTCTTCAGGGATAGAAGACAGGAGGTTAGGTCACACAGGTTTGAGTGGTTGTGTTGGTGGTTTCAAGGTGTTGATGAAGCTGATGGGATTTCTCGAGGCTTGGAGTGGTTTTACTTCAAGTGGGAGAATTGTTGAGATGTGAAGAAAAACCCTTCTTTGGGTTAGACCGATCGATCGGTGGTTTAGACCGATCGATCGGTCATGACTGCAGGCGAGAAACCGAGGGCAGTGCAAGACCGCTTGATAGACCGATCGATCAGTCTATGAGACCGATCGATCAGTCTGTTTAGGGTTGCAGACGCCGTGCGTAGAGTTTTAAGTTTTTGTTTTTGTTCTTCTGTAATCTCTCACCTAGACTCTCTTCTCCACTTGTAACCTCCAATTAATAGTAAAGTGTGTGATCCCGTGAACGTAAACACAACTTGCCGAACCACGTAAACCTTGTGTTTGTGCGTGCGATTGTCCCTCTCTCTCCCCTTCGTTGTTTATTCCGTGTTTGTGTGATTCCGATTGACCTTGGGCGGAATTAGTTATCGCGTTCTAATCTCCAACACCTATCTCCCCCACTCTAGTTCTGATGACTTACCGATTGCTTTACACCGAGGTAAACGTGCATGCACCCAACATACTATTGCTCACTTTGCGTCTTATGATCATTTGTCATTTTGTCTTTATTCTTTTACTTCTACTTTGTCGTTCATTTTTATTCCTACTTCTTACAAGCAAGTTGTGTCCATATCCAGCTAGAAACTTAGTATGTATCAAAAAATGCATAGCCTTTATAAGAATCAAACTTAGAAGATTAGGACGTTATTAGGTTTATACAGTAAAGTACCTTCTATATGGTTCTGTTGAGAATCTCAAAGCGCGTTTGGTCGCTAAGGGCTATACTCAAACCAACGGCATTGATTACTTGGAGATCGTTTCTCCAGTAGCTCGCCTTAACTCTGTCCAGATTCTCCTATCTACTGCTATTACTCGCTCTTGACTGTTATATAAACTTGACATTAAGAATGCATTTCTTCACAGTTATCTTCAAGATGAGGTCTATATGGATCAGCCTCCTGGCTATATTATGCCTAACAATGAGTATCTTGTTTGTCGCTTACATAAGGCTCTATATAACCTAAAGCAATCTCCTCGTGCCTGGTTTGATCACTTTAGTTCTATTGTCACTGCATAGAGTTTTCAGCGTTCCACATCTGATCATTCAGTTTTTATTAATCACTTTTCTGCTGGTACTATTGTACTGATTGTTTATGTTATGATATCATTATTTCTAATAACAATTCTACTGGTATAGCTGCTTTAAAATGACATTTGGCTCATCATTTTCATACCAAGGACTTAGGCGCTCTCTGTTACTTTCTTGGGATTGAAGTTGCTCGTTCCTCTCAAGGGATCTTTTTATCTTAACGTAAGTATACTCTTGTTCTTCTCTCTGAGACTAGGTTGCTTGGTGCTTATCCGGTTGATACACCTATGGATTTTACTGTTAAACTCTATATCGAACAGAGATAACCATTTTTAGATGTTGATCGTTATCAGCGGGTTGTTGAGAAATTAATTTACCTCACGGTCACCTGTTATAATATCACATATATTGTTGGTGTTGTTAACCAGTTTATGTACGCTCTTCGTCAGCCACACTTTGATGTTGTTTGTCGTATTCTTTTCTACTTCAAACGTGCCTCAGGTCGTAGATTATTATATCATCTATCTAATCATTTGTTTGTGATTGAGTTTAGTGATACTGATGAGGCTGGTAATCGCTTTGATAGGCGGTCGACCTCTGGCTATTGTACCTTTGTTGGCGGTAATCTTGTCACTTGGCATAGTAAAAAACATAATGTTGTTGTTCTAGTGCTGAAGCAGAGTATCGTGTCATGTTACTGCATCTAAAATGTTGAGGCTTCGTTCTCTACTTCATGACTTCAGCATCACGTCTTCTCATCCTATGGAGATGTTTTGAGATAATCAAGCTGTCATATTTATTGCTAATAATATTGTGTTCCATGAGCGCACTAAGCATATTGAAGTGGACTGCCACTTTATTTAAGACTTCGTGATGACAAAACAAATTGTTACTCCATATGTTCTCTCTGAAAATTAATTGGGTGATATTCTTAACAAACCGTTGGCTGCTTCTGGTTTCTAACAACTTCTTTCCAAACTGGGCATATTCGACCTCTATACTTCAGCTTGAGGGTGAGTGTTAGATAATTACTTACATATGTTAAGATCATTTTGTAATTAGCTTGATGTCTCTTATATAAATATTGGTGTGGTGTAGAGGCTGGGGTTAGACCTCATTATTCTTTTAATAATATTTTTTCAGCCTTTCTCTCTTCTTCATCTCCTCCTTTAACCCTAAATCGCTACCTTACTATTCAACTGTGTCGAGGTAAACATACATGCACCTAACATCTATTGCTCACTTTGTGTCTTATGATCGTTTGTTATCTTCTCTTCATGCCTTTACATCTACCTTGTCGTCCATTTCTATTCCTACTTATTACAAACAGGTTATGTCTCTATTTGGTTGGAAACGTGCTATGGATGAGGAAATGTATACTCTTTATAAGAATCAAACTTGGGAGTTTACTACTATCCCGCCTGAAAAGCATTTGGTGGGGTGCTGTTGGGTCTATACAGTCAAGTATCTTCCGGACGGTTTTGTTGAGCGTCTTAAGGCATATTTGGTTGCTAAGAGTTATACTCAGACCTACGGCGTTAATTAATTGGACCTTTTTTTCCTGTGGCTCACCTTAACTCTGTTCAAATCCTTCTATCTGTTATTATTAGTCATTCTTGGCCATTTTATCAGTTTGACATTAAGAATGCTTTTCTTCATGGTGATCTTCATGAGGAGATCTATATAGATCAACCCCCTGACTATGTTGTGTCTGGCAGTGAGCATCTTGTTTGTCGCTTGCATAAGGCCCTATATGATCT
Source organism: Heliamphora exappendiculata (assembly GCA_034768845.1). Classification (NCBI taxonomy): domain Eukaryota; kingdom Viridiplantae; phylum Streptophyta; class Magnoliopsida; order Ericales; family Sarraceniaceae; genus Heliamphora; species Heliamphora exappendiculata. The sequence goes on along the minus strand of JAOTRH010379844.1, from coordinate 65,904 downwards.
GAAGCAATCACCTCATGCCTGGTTTGATCGCTTCAGTTCTGTTGTCATTGCTTATGGTTTTCGGCGTTCCACATTTGACCATTCGGTCTTTGTTCATCATTCTTCTGTTAGTACTATTGTGCTGATTGTTTATGTTAACAATATCATTATTTCTGGTGATGATTCTACTAGTATTACTGCCTTAAAAACGACATTTGGTTCACCATTTTCATACCAAGAACTTAGGTATTCTCCGTTACTTTCTTAGGATTGAGATTGCCCGTTCTTTTAGAGGGATCTCTTTATCCCAACGTAAGTATACTCTTCATCTTCTCTCTGAGACTGGGTTACTTAGTGCTCGTTCAGTTGATACACCAATAGATTCTATTGTTAAGCTCGATGCTGAACAGAGAGAACCATTTCTAGATGGTGATCGTTATCAGCGACTTGTTGAGAAATTAATCTATCTCACAGTTGTTAAAAAAAAGAGAAAGAATGCGAAAAAGCGTGTATCTCATTGTGAGACATACACACGTATTTATTAAACAAATGAAAGTCTACAATAGATACTGTGGGCATCCCCACAGGTTATAATTAATACTTAATATATTAATATTGAATATATATTAACACCCCCCTCAAGTTAGAGTATAGATATCAATCAGGCCCAACTTGTTACAAATGTAGTGAACCCGGGGCCCAGGCAGTGCCATAGTGAACACGTCAGCCAACTGTTCACCAGATCGAACAAAACCAAAATCAATTGTGCCGTTCTAATACTCGTGGCAGATGAAATGACAGTCGATCTCGATGTGCTTAGTTCGCTCATGAAACACTGGATTAGTAGCGATGTAGACAGCAGACTTATTGTCACACCACAACTTGGTAAGACCCATAGGCGGTTCGTTTAATTCAGTGAGAAACAGTCGAACCCACATGATTTCAGATGTTGCCAATGCCATAGACCTGTATTCTGCCTCAGCACTGGACCTCAACACCACATCTTACTTCTTGCTTTTCCGCGATACCAGGTTCCCACCAACAAAAACAGAGAACCCTGATGTGGATCTCCTATCAATCGGGTATCCTGCCCAGTTTACATCAGAATATCCCTCAGTACGGAAATGACCCCAATCACATAACTGTAGACCCTTCCCCGGGTTAGAATGGAGGTACCGTAGAATACGAACCACTGCATTCCAACGAGGAACGCGAGGATCAGACATAAACTGACTCACAATGCTAACAGGATAGGCAATATCTAGTCTAGCCATGATGGTCAAATAATTAAGTCTCCCCACCATTTGCGATACCTGTCAAGATGAGAAAACACATCACCGTCTGGGAAGAAGCCTCACACTCGGATCCATCGGGGACTCCACACTTTTTACATTCAGCAGGCCGGCATCGCGCAAAATATCAATCACATATTTCCTCTGAAAAATAAAAATCCCATACTTACCTCTGGCCACCTCGACCCCCAGAAAATATTGCAGCTGCCCAAGATATTTAGTCTGAAATTGTGTCTACAGAAAGGCCTTCAAGCTACTAATCCCAACACAGTCATCACCAATGATGACAATATCATCAACATATACAACGAGAAAAATACAACCGGAGGCTGTCTGATGAAAGAACACGGTATGATCTTTGCCTGACTGCCGCATACCAAACTATTGCACCACCGAGCTAAACCTCCCAAACTAGGCCTAAGGAGATTGTTTTAAACCATACAAAGAACGACGAAGGCGACACACCAGATCAGATCTCCCCTGAGCAACAAAACCGAGAGGTTGCTCCATAAAGACTTCCTCCTGAAGATCACCATGGAGAAAGGCATTCTTAACATCCAACTAATAAAGCGGCCAATTCCGAGTGGCAGCGAGAGAAAAAAAAAGGCGAATGGAAGTCATCTTAGAAACAGGAGAGAAAGTTTCAAAGTAGTCAACACCATAAGTTTGGGCATAACCTTTTGCAACAAGGCGGGCTTTCAAGCGAGCCAAAAAGGCATCAAGATTAACCTTCACAGTGTAAACCCATTTGCAGCCAACTACCTGCTTCTCGGCAGGAAGTAAAACAAGATCCCAAATGCCATTATTATCTAGGGCAAACATTTCCTCCAACATAGCAGAACGCTAACCAAAATGGGAGAGAGCCTCGGAAACACTACCAGAAACAATAGTAGTATCAACTGTAGAAATAAAAACACGTAAAGAAGCTAACAAGCCCTTGTAAGAATCAACATACCAGGGGTGATCCTGACAGAGACGATAAGGGCAACGAGTAGCAATAGAGGGCTCACTTACCGACGAATCAACCGACGAGAGAACTGGCTCAGCAAGAGGCGGATATCAGGAGGGCGAAGCTGCAGGAGGCGGCACCGGGAGAGGCTCAGAAGGGGAGGCAGGAATATCAGTTGTAATCCAAGAGACCAAAAAATCAACAGACAAAGGGGAGGGAGATGACTCACGACCCGAAGGTGGAACAGGAGAAGGAGAATAGAATGGGGTCAACTCTAGAAAGGTAATATCCCGAGACACAACAAACCAACGAAGTGCAGGACAGTAACACCGATACCCCTTCTGGTGTTGAGGGTAGCCAAGAAACACACATTTGAGGGCATGAGCATCAAGTTTAGTGACCTGTGGCCTGGTGTCACGCACATAGCATACGCAACCAAAGATTTTAAGAGGCAGGGAGTGCCCAAGCAACATAAGAGCTAACACAAACATCGGAAAAACACCACCCAAGACAATAGACGGCATGCGATTAATAAGATAACAGGCTGTAAGAACAACCTCACTCCAAAAATGATAAGAAACATGCATATGACATAGAAGAGTAAGGGTTGTTTCCAAAACATGTCTATTTTTTCGCTCAGCCACCCTATTTTGTTCGGGAGTATCAGGACACGACGTCTGATGGGAAATGCCATAACTCACTAGAAACTCCCGCATGGCAGTAGATAGATACTCCCCCCATTATCACTACGCAAGACCCTAACACAGGTACCAAATTGGGTTTGCAGTCATACAAAATTGAGTAAACACATATAAAATCTCAGATTTATTTTTCATTAAATATAGAAATGTAGCACGAGAGTAATCATCTACAAAGCTCACAAAATAGCAAAAACCAAATAAAGAGATGACCGGACTAGGTCCCTAGACATCATAATGGACTAAGTGAAAGGGAGCAAAAGCTCTTTTATTGACTCGAGACTGAAAAGGCACATGCAGGTGCTTGGCAAAACAACACGACTCATACTCAATGGCAGACACAGACTTTAAATGAGGGTACAAAATTTTAAGACTCGACAAATCAGGGTGCCCAAGACGACAATGAATATCAAGGACAGAAAAAGATAATGCAGAATACGCCTGAGCATGAGCAACATCGAGCAAGTACAATCCCCCGAAGACCCGTCTTTTACCGATAATCCTCTTCGTCGTAAGATCCTGAAAAATTTAAGAATCAAGAAAAAATGTTACGGAGCAACTCAAATCAGTGGTAATCTGGCTAATAAATAATAGATTGAAGGGATTATTAAGAGTATGCAAGGCATTATATAAAGACATGGAAGGAGTTGGTATCGCAACACCACAGCCCTCAACAGCTAAAGAGGAGCCATTAGCCACCAAAACACAAGCATAACCAGAGATCAGCTTATAATCTGATAAAATACCTAATGATCCAGCCATGTGAGCAGAAGCGCCAGAATCAATAACCCAGGTGTGGGGTGTAGCCACACATGTAGTAGGATTACCTGCAAAGATAGCTGCTGGTACCTCAGAAGAACTCGTACTCTGTCCAATCTGACTATACATATACTGGTCATACTCTGCAGCAGGCATCTCAACAACTCGTCTGGTCGAACTGGAGGCCCCCTGAGAACTTGGCTGGATATAGTCTTGCTGGCTGAAATCAGATGTGGCATTGGCCACCAGTGGGGGCTTCCCATGAAGCTTGTAACATTCACTGTGAATGTGTCCCCGGATCCCACAATAGTGGCACGTACGGGTCTCACAACCACCATCACAACCTCCTCCACGACCGGACTTGTTACCACAGCCACGACCGCGGCCCCGACCGCTGCGACTACCATGAAAACCCACTAAAGCAGACTGATCAGAGGTCTTGAAGAGAACAAGCTGTGGTGGACGGAAGCCCTTGAAGAGCTGTCGGTGGCTAACGTCACCCCTGGAGAGGCTGACGATGGCTGACGTCACCCCTAGAGGGGCTGACGAGGGCGACAACCCTCCTGGTCGAGTCGATTGAGGTCGGCGTCACCCCTGAAGGGGCTAGCTAGGGTCGTCGAGCTCCCTAGGAAGGCCTGACTGAAGTCATCATCACCCCTAGAGGGGTTGACGAGGGTCAACGCACGCTTTGGCAAGGCGACTGTGGTCGGTGAGTGTTCCTAAAGGGCCGACGAGGGTCGGCGACGAGTGCTGGTGGGCCGACGAGGGTTGGCAACAACTGCCAGAGAGCCGACGAAGGTTGGCGAGGGGTCTGGTGGTCGGCAGCTAGGGTTAGGGTTTCTTGTTTGGCGGCTGGTTTTAGTGGAAGATAGAGTTTCGTAGTGACTAGGGTTTCATGACTCTGATATAATGTTAGAAAAGGAAGAAAGAATATAGGAAAGCGTGTATCTCATTGTGAGATATACACACGTATTTATTAAGCAAATGAGAGTCTACAGTAGAGACTGTGGGCATCCCCACAGGTTATAATTAATACTTAACATATTAATACTAAATATATATTAACAATGGTTGCTCATCCTGATATCACGTACGTTGTTGTTGATCAGTTTATGCATGCTACTCGCCAGCCGCACTTTGATGTTGTTTGTTGTATTCTTCGCTACTTGAAACGTGCCCCAGGCCGTGGATTGTTATATCATCCTTTAAATCATTTGTCTTTCAGCGGCTTTAGTAATGCTGATTGGGCTAGTAGTTGCCTTGATAGACGGTCCACCTCTGGCTGGTGAACTTTTATTGAAGTAATCTCATCACTTGGCGTAGTAAGAAACAGACTGTTGTTGCCTATTCATACTGCCTCTGAAATGTTGTGGGTCCGTTCTCTTCTTCAAGACTTCGGCATCACGTCTTCTCGTTTTATGGAGATACTTTGTGATAATCAAGCAACTATATTTATTGTTAATAATCCTATGTTCCTAAGGATATTGAGCGTGCTAAGGATATTGAGGTTGACTGCCATTGTATTTGAGACTTATTGATGACGAAGGAAATTTCAACTCTATTTGTTTGGTCAAAGAATCAATTGGCTGATGTTCTCACCAAACCGTTGGCTTGTTCTTCATTTCAGAGATTTTCCTCCAAGTTGGGCATTTTTTATCTCAATGCTCCAGTTTGAGGGAGAGTTTATTTAGTTTATTTCTTTTATATTTAACTAGGTAGTTTTTTAATTCTCTATGTGTGACTCATATATATATGTTCTGGGGTGTAAAGACTATTTCCAAGTCTCTTGATTCTCACCCTAACTATCAATTATTCTCTCTCTCTCTCTCTCTCTAGTTCCTCTCTTCTTCTTCTTCTTCCTTTCTCTTAACCCTAATTTATTATTTTGTAATTCAACTAACCTGATAGCCATAAGATACCTAAGAGCGAACAATTCTAATGCCATAATCAATTAACCCATAAGGGAGGGGAGATGGAGTAAGAAGTGCCCTATAGACTTAGAACATGATGGACAAAATGGAAAAGTTCTTAACGAGTGTTGTGGGTTGTAAAATTCATTATAGCATGGAAAAAAATTACTGATAGGTATATTAGATGGCCACTTATTGTAACACGTGATAAACAATACTAGGAAACAAATAGACAACATTTTCAAAAGAATGTACCTAGACTAAAGACATGGAAATGAATGCGGGTTACATTAATAGATTTAACAAAAAATGAATGTCATAGACTGTTATAAGTGGCATTTATTAAAGTTAAAATCAGTAAAATAGTTTGAGATAGTTTTGCGTGGGTAGCGTAGACCAACAAATGCACTAGGAATACGAAGTTTATTTATCAAGTTTGCATGGGCAACATAGACCAACAAATGCACTAGAAAAACAGAGTGATGCCGGACAGCTGGCAATTAAAGAACTAAACAACTAAAGAACAGAAAATAAATTAACAATCTAAATTCAAAAGATTCAATTTTTATTCATTCAAAGTGTAGTCAAACTATTATTAGGCCTCGTACTCATAGGCTAAACACAAAAATTTGTAAATATAGAAAGTCAATCAAATCCCACCATAAAGGAAAGAGGAGAGATAATCCAATCCCACAAAAATAGAAAACTCCATAATTAAAATCCGACATTCCGTCTAATTAAAGCAAATCAAATAAATCAATTCTCCCTTCAGCCCCGTCTGACATATGTGTGCTGAATTTTAGGTCTTGTGTGATCCCCATCACGGAGTTATTTTATCAAGTGGAAGCTAAGGACACAAGTCAAGGCAATAAAAAAAGGAAAGAATTGACATGGATTTGAGGTGTTTGATTCATTCGAATCAAACCAATGAGGAAGATGGAGTTGTGTAGACAACCCCGAGTAGTAAACACTAGGTCTGTTAAGTTGAATAGAAGTTTTATGGTAAACTATTTACAATGAGTCAACTATCAACTAAAATTTTAAAACATAAATGGATCTCCTTAACTTTCAAAGCAAAAATCTCTATTTTGACCAAGGACACAGAGAAACCAACTGCAGTAGGATTTCTCGTACCCACGTTTTCAGTCAGTCACGTGTTTCTCTCTCTCCATCTCTCTCTCTCCCATATTTGATTGGATATGGAAAGAAACCAACAATAGTAGGGTTTCTCATACCCACTTTTCGACATGTTTTCCAGATACTTTTTAGAAAGATTCTGTTTCTATCATATTTCATATTCTCCGTCCTATTTCAACATAGGTCTCTCTCTCTCTCTCTCTCTCTCTCTCTCTCTCTCTCTCTCTCTCTCCATGTGTGAGTGTGCGCTTCCACTATCCTTTCTCATTTTTGTTTTGTTACCCTTTTCAAACATAGCTGTGTCCAACATCCTCTTCTCCTCATCCTATTTTTATGCATTGTTTTCCACTATTTAAGTTAAAATTTTCAAAAGGTTTGTTTGACTTTGTTTTTTATATTTTTTAAGGAAAATTCCTTTTTTCTACTTTTCTTTCAAGTGATTATATATTATGATTACTTGGTTGTGTTTTCTTATTATTTAAGAGATATGAATGACCAACCACAACTAGAATTACATCATGGGCGGAGAAACCTATGTCAATTGGAAATAGTGGAACAAGCAAACTCTTCGAGGGCTAAGAAACCTATGACAGCAAGATGGACGAAAAAATGCATTCTCACATGATAAGGGCCCTTTAGTAGGTTTTACTTTTCCACGTGCATATTTCATACATAATTATGTTTTGATTCGAGATGAAGTGCATAACCTTTTTGTGATTACTCTTTTAGTCATCCAATCATGAAATTTAAAAAAAAAAAAGTTAACTTCAAGCCAGCAATGACTAAATATTGATAGAGGAAAAATTGAAGATGATTAATAATGTATATGTGGATTTAGTTCAAGTAGGAAAATTTTCCAGGAAAATCTTTATAAAAAGAATACATGACTCCATCAAAATAACTCAAGTACATCAATTCATCACCAAATGTTAGCAACAACCTTCTTGCATGGACAAGGAAAAAACTTCTTGAAAAAAAGAATAATAACTAACATTTTTGCAATTCCCTGAACTTAAGTTTTTAAGCCAAAACTACCAAATATGTCTTCAACCACAACTAAACCGCATTCTAGCTTAAAGTATGCATATAGAAACATTTCTTTGGAAAAAACAAAAAACAAACAAACTATGAGGAAACATAGATATTGCAAGGGGAAAGGAAACGATAAGACATGTTAGCCAAGCTACTACAAAGGTACAATTCATGCAACACAATACAACTTAATATGCAGCATAGATATAGTAAACATGACAAACAGTGCATTTACAACAACGGAGGACCAATTTTATTTTTTATATGAAAGGAAATGCACAATCTTGAGAAAATGGAAATTTTAACTAGCTATTCATTTTTAATTAATTAACTGTATGAATGAGTCAGCTTTTTTTTGGTCCAAATAGTTTCCATATTAGGAAACACTTAAGAGGCATGTAAGTAAAAATCTAATAAAAATCTGCTCCAGCAGAAGATTTATAAAATCAGGACTCCATTTCCATTTAATTCCACAACTCCTTTTCTAAAGTTTCTTTTTGGGCCTGAAGCTTGTGGATTCAAGCCTATACATGCTGGAAACATCAAATTTAGGCACAAAATCAGCATCTTGATTATTTTCCCTCTTGATTCAATTTTACCCTGGTTCACTTCCGATTATAGCTGGTGTAAATGTTACCCAGTTACGACAACATAGATGAACATACATCCCAACATCTATGCAAATACAAAGATATCAACCAATGAGTTAAAGCCTTAACCATGACTGAATTCCTAATCAAAATTGAATTTTGTATTCATCGCTGAAATTCTTCAATGAAATTTTTGGTGAGTAAATTCAAGGAGAAGCCACTAAGTCATCAGATTCTCTTATGCCTACTTGAAATAGAACTAATCAAATCAATCAACTTTAAGTATATACAAGGTCTTGTGGTAGAGTTGTCCTCCAAACCCAAATCCTTGAAGCCTCCAAGAACTTCAAAAGTTATCAATCAAATAAGGTTACAGTTTACATGGATAACCAAGAATAATGTACATTAGCATGACATCACTACAGTAGTTGCATTGTTGAATGAAGCTTTACTGCCCATTAATGATTTGTAACCCTCACTCCTGTTCATTAATGATTTCTAATATGGAGCCGCACATGGTGCACGTGACGTAGTCTTAGGAAGGTAAGTTCATTTTTCAATTTGAAGAAGAAAACTCTTCGATCTACCTTTATCCAATTGTTGTTTACCACGTAGGTCAGATTGATTGACATGATTTTAAATGCCTAGAAGATTCTCAGCTTAATGTTACAACTGAGTACAAATAATCGTACTTTTTCCAAGTATTGTTTACCGTGTTGCTCACATTAATTGACACGATTTGAAATGCCTAGAAGATTATCAGTTTTTGTCGCAATAAAGTAGGTACATATACATTCAATGAAAAGTAGAAAAATGATTATTGGCAAATAAAGAAATGCCACACACGATATTTGCTTTCAGGTGAAAGCAAGATGCATCCCCCAAAGGAAATAAGTAAAACAAGTTGGTGCTTCCAAAGTTTTAGTTTGATTTCTAGACCCTAGTCCACGTTGCGATGCATAACCACACGTGTTTGAACCCAGAAAGATCCTAATGTACTCTAATTTCTTTAGAACATTGCATACTCCTTACATAGTTCATGTCCTGGAAATTTACCAGAAAAAGGAGTTTAAAGTTCTAATTGGATGAACCATGAGAAGATGAAGTCTTAGCAATAAGATAAGAAGTCAAAATCACATCATCGAAAAATCTGCTTATCTAGAATACAATAACTTAAATAGCGAATCGATGTTCCATGAAAATAAATGAAAGTGCTTTCCAGATGGAAACCTGAACCTGCTTTCACTTCTCCAATAATAATACTCATTTCAATTTCATGCAAACAAAAACCTGCAATTCCAATCATGGGATGCAGCCATTAGAGATCAACTAAAGGGAAGTTGCCTTGAAAGGAAGAGCTTATTTAATCTTCGGGTTCACAAATTAAACAATCATGCAGCTAAACCTTTGTTTCAGCTTATTAACAATTTCAAGAGAATGGGTCGCAGAGGCTCAATCAAGTTTTAAACAAGCCAACTTTGTAGAGGTCAAGAATTCAAAATGGATGGTAAAATAAGAGCATGGCATTTATCCATTTCAACAAAATATAAAAAAGGCATGCATAAAAAATGAGTAAATATATAAGTAGTGTTTGGTTCAATGGAACGATTTTATACAGGGAAATAACAATTCCTTCATATCTACGTTGCAATTCGCATTCCATTAAATAGAGGAATCGTGATTATTTAAAAATTTGACATTTCATCATTTTTTTTCGTAACCAAACATTAGAATGGATCTTTTTCCATAATAATCATATCCCATATATTCCATTCCACTGTCATTCCAATAAACCAAACATATCCTTAATCTCTTACATTTAATCAAACTAAATCCATTACTTTACCTCGAAATTGTTATGTAACTCTATATAAATAGATAGATATATTAAACTGCTAACTTTTGTGGGAATGAATCAAAATAACCGATGATCAGACCCCAGAAACAAGATATGAAACATCACCCACTGTTCGACTTCGACCTGAGACTAAAATTGAGATGGCAATGGGATTTTTTATGAGATCAAGTATCTATATATCAACCCATCTCCTGATAAAAAAAACAGCTCTCAAGATTTTCAACACATACCCAATTCATTACTCCAAACAGAAATTAGTCGCATGATTAGATTGAGCAGCCACAGAGAGTACACACAGACTACTGCGTGTATAGATGCGCATATATATGTGTGTGTGTTTTGTGTGTGTGTGTGTGTGTGAGAGAGAGAGAGAGTGAGAAGAATCAAAACTTGTACCCTGTAGTCTGTACTTGGGGACCTGAAGCTCTCTCTTCTCTGCTCGGCTGTAGAACCCGATAGAGAGAACACAATTGATTACGAGTATCTGTATTGACTTCCGTAGAGGGGATATAAGACCTCTTTAGCCCCACTTTTTCTTTTCCTTTCCTGGAAATTTCGGTTCACTCCACATTCTTACTTTATTCTCAGTTTTTCTCTTGAGATTTTTCAGATTCCACCTCCTAGTCACCTTATGACTTAACCTGTACCATGTGCATGAAATTGTAGAACAAAGTGAGGCCCGTTTGGAGTAAGAGTTGCCTACACACATGATAGATGATCGATTAAATACAAATAAATTATAAGGATTAAATTTTGAGTAGTAAGAGTTGTAATCCTTATGTTCTATCTGTATTTGGTCAATTATTTTTTATAATCTCTGCAAATATCAATTTTCTTGGGTTAAATCCATTGCTTTGTTCTTATTTTTAAATTTTTTGAATTTTTTATAGAATATTTGGTGAGTGTTACTATTTTGTGTATTTGTTTAGAAATAAGTTAGGCTTACTTTTTGATTATCTTATAAAATCTTATTTTTAAAAATTATTAGTATTTTAAATAAATTTTCCCTTAATTGAAAAATTATTTAAATATATATATAGTGGTACTTGTTAAAGTTTTTATTTTTTGACTTTTCTTAATTGCAATATTTTTAGTTTGTGATTGTATATTTTATTTTAAATATTTATATTACTTTTTGTGCAGCAATATACTAGCTAAAGTATATATATGTATGTATGTATGTATGTATGTATAAGCTTAATTCTTAATTTCTCCGTCAACTCGTCAAGTTCAAATTCCCATGGAAGAATTGAACTCCATTCTAACATTCTAAATTAAACAATGTTGGTTTGTTTATTAGAAAATTCAACCTCCTCCCTCCCTTTGTGAGCATAGCTTCAGTTTATAACCACCAGTTTAGCATGGATGATCTATATTACTCGCAAACATGCATTTAAGATAATAAAAGAATTCACAGCAAATAAGCCTATGTTTGGATTTTTTTTTTGTAGGCTTTTGGGCTTTTGATTTTTTTTGTAAAAAAATAAATGTAAAAATATATAATAAAAAAATAACCAACTAAGATCAAACAAGTATCTTTTTTTGTAGTTTTTTGCCTTTTTTAGAAGTTTTGAAGCAAAAAGCTACTAAAAAAAATATTCCAAACATAGGCTAAGAGCCAAAGAATTGATCAACATCAAATCATCACCAAGGTTTTAATCTAATCCTACAACCATTTTCATGTACTTAAGTGCTTCCATATTTGATTTATTCATTATAAACAACTTTTCACATGCAGCAAAAATCACCAACCAAAATAGCCAAAAACCAAAACTTCTGTATAGTAACTACCTAAAATTACTAGCAACTTTTTGACATACGACTAATATCCGTGTTCGAAACAGTCAAAATAATAATAATTTCAGCACAGTAACATTCTAAGATAACAGAGAGCAGATTTATCAAACCAAACATCAAAAAATAGAAAAGTGCAGGGTAGCTTACTATAAAGATTGCTTGCAAGAGAAGTTGATAGGTATTTATCTTTTGATCTTGCCCGAGGCATTGAGCTCAAAGTTTTTTGGTATCTAAAAAATTATCAAAAAATCTTTCAAAATCGAAACAAATGGCATTGGCAGATTAAATTCTCTCAGATGCCTCACTAAAACACCCTTATAATCCAAATTCAATCCGGAAACAAACACCCTAATTGATGGGTAAACATTATTTATAATTCATGTTTGATTTCTTTATTTAATTGTTACTTAGCATATGTATGTTATATGGAGCCTTTTACCTAGTTCCAACATCTAGTAGTAGTTTTGTAATTTTTAAATTTTCTTCTTAATATGTTTTTCTGTAAGATTCTATATTTTAAACACTACTATTAATTATAATAACAATTAGTTTGACTTTGTTTACGAAGTCGTCATATTGATTAAGTACTTTTTTAATAATTAAATTTAATATATCTACATAATATCATACATTAAATAATTTGCCATTTAAAGGAAGAGGTATATTACATCTAAAATAATTAATAGTTTCATTATAATAAAAAAATATTATTTAAGGTAATAGTAAATAATTTAATTTAAATTTCTCAAATAGATATTTGATTTCTAATTCTTCTACCTAAAATGTGATACGTGTAAAGAACTTATAAGTTTAAAATAAATTTTTTTTTTTTAGTTTCAATTATTATATATAAAATATGCAGTAAAGTGAGACCTATCTCTCTAAAAAAATCATAATTAAGTAAATAAAAAAATAAAAAAAATATTGTTTGTAAAAAAATATACATTTGTGTTAAGTGTTATTTTTGTGGGCCAAAGTGTAATTAGTTTTAGGGATTTAAATGCAATTATACAAAATAAGAGGATTAAATATTAAATATATAAAATTAGTGCCAAGTGTCAAATAGAAGTGTGCATGAATGCGTGTGCTGGTGAATTTTAGGATCATTACGGGTTGTTTGGAGTGGTGGAGAAGAGGTATTAGTAGGGTATGTTATAATATTATATTTGTTTATAAAAAAAATATTTTAAATTATTTATTTAGACGGATATGTTATCTTTTAAATAAAAAATAATTTAGTAAGATAGGGAGTATAAAATTAAGAAGAATTACATTTTTAATTAGTAAATGACTAATTTATTATCTATTTTCTCATTTTATATTTGTTATTTATTCAATTCAAAAATTAATTTTATTCTAAATAATAAAAAATATTATGCTAACATCTCAAATGCTATAATTTTAAAAAATAAGTATATTAAATATTTAATAAAAAAACTATTAGAAAAAAATTATTTTAAACACTTTAATATTTTTCAATTTTTTTTAAAACACAAGAGAGATGAAAAGAGAGAGAGAGAGAGAGTTTTTATTATTATTATTAATATTAATTATAAATTATTAATTTTAAAATTATTTTAAGAAGTGAATTTAAAAAAAATTTAAAATAATATAAAATATTAAAATAAATAATATAAAATTTTACTTATTAGTTTATTTAAGTTAATTTTAAAATAAATTAACTTAATAGCTAATATAAAAAAACAAAATATATTTATTAATTTTTTACTACAAGAATAATATTCAAAATTGATCATTATAATCTTATATCACGTTATTTAATTTTACCTAAATCAAATATGAGCTTATCTAATTCATTATTTTATTCTATTCAAATCAAACACAAAAAAATTAATCACATCTCATTACCAATTCTATCCCACCTTACTACTAATCTTATCGGTTATCAAACGAAACCTACATGTATCTGAATATAGATTATATATACATACATACACATATATATAATAAAACAGAGAGAGTTTTGTAAAATGTTCTACGTGATATTTTATTCAACAATTAAGATATATTTTTAGTATAAATTTATGGTTAAAATTTATTATGAAAATCGTACTATCAATATTAGTTATTAAAAACTTTACTATCTCTTACCATTTTTTCTTTATTTTTTTCATAATATTGAAACTATCTTTTTGATTTTTACTCTTACAAATGTTTTTTTTACCAAAAATACACCCATCTTTAATAAATTGTCAAATTATTTTTTTAGAAAGTAAATTTACTTTTCAAAATATAAAGACAATTTTTAAAATTCTACTTAATTGATAAAAAATTAATAAAATTAAAATAAAAAATTAAAATTTTGTTTATATATATTCTTTTCATTTTGAAAATATCAGTTTACTGACAAAAATATTAATATGATCAAATTAATTTAATATTATTTATAATTTAAAATTATTTTCTAACTATTTTCATATTATTAAATTCATATAAAAAATATTACTTAACATATAAGAAATATTAATTTAAAATCCCACCCTTATCACGCGTATTCAAAACAACCCAAAGCATACATTTTATGATGAAAAATAATTACAAAACAAATATGCAATTTATAAAAATTTTCGTATCATTATTTAAAGAAACTATTTTCAAGGTCTCACCAAGAGAATCCGTTCTATACCACGTTTTCACAATAGGCACTCATCTCCATGGTACCATTACGTTTCTATCCACTATATGCTCTCAACCACCTTACCCACTACATCCATGGTAACGCCTCGATTTCGTAACAATAAAATCCCATTATAAATGTAAGAGGTAAAGAAACTTGAGTTTACGATTTTTTCACAAAATTGATATAAAATAGAATTTTTTAAAGAGTAAAATAAACCCCGCAAATATAGCTATTTAGGTTATAAAAGATGCTCAAAAGATAACCAATAAATCTCCATTTCAAAACAAATTATTAAAAGTGTATCACTTAGCGAAGTTCACTCAAGTAGACTCACTACTGCTCAAGCAATAAGACACCCGAGAGCAAATTGTTTCAAAACCTTGAAATTTTCTTTAATGTTGGAAAAACCTCAAAATTTCTTATACTTTGAAGATAGTTTTCATAAGCTAAATTTAAAGTTAAAGCATACATTTAACATTAAAATAATATCTAATTTCTCAAAACGTGAAAAGCCACCATACCAAACTATATAATTTCATACAAAAACCAATGAATTAACCTGTCTGAAGAACCCAACGATCTTATTGTTATGGTTGGTATACTAAAAATCATGTTTTTAGTATTTAATTTTATCTTAATAATTAATTTTTTATTTTATGAGAATCTTTATAAGTAATGTATGTATATCATTTAATGTTATGCATAGATATTCTTTATTTTATATAGTATTTAATCTGGTGTATAGAGTACGGCTTGTACACAGAAGATCAAATTTTAAGTTCTTACAGAATATAAGTTTTATGTTCACAGTTTAGATGAAAATAGACATACCATCGATACGACTGTAGTACAGAGTTTTAGTAGACCTGTCTTGATTATAGAAAATAGATAATAGCGTCGTCTATTGTTTAAACTCTTTGTGCTAGTACACTTTGTGTATATTGAACGAGACACATTGGAATAATTAATTTTATACTGACTATATAAATTAATTCGCACCTCAAGATTATTATGATTAGTGTTTATGCTCTTAATCTTGAAATAATTATTGATTTGCGTATATTTAATATTTATTGTTTTGATTTATTAGAGGGTGAGATATTATATCGGTCTATATTCTCGGTCAATTGAATAGCGGTATTATTTATATAGTAAATATTAATTATTGATGAAATTCACATCCCAAATGATCGAGATTGACAATACCCTCTTAAGAAAATTTATAAGTTTTGACCGAGCCAAATCTTACAAGTGGATTTGATTATCCGATAGTCAAAGAAGTTAAGCAGAAGGGTTTAAAGAATTTCAAGATGCTGATTAAATTAAATTGTCAGTAATTAAATTTAATTTGCGGTTATCGAGAATCTTAACGTGGAGAGAAATGTTAAGCATTTAATAATAAGAGCTCAATGTACTATGATTATGAGATTATGGGACAGAGTGCAATTATAGTTCTTTAGTGGTGTGAACTGTAATTTAGTGTTTTATGAAAATTATAAAAACCCCTGCAAGGTTTTCATAACTGCAAATACCGCTATGAGGTTTGCTTAATTGTGAAAACTGCTGAATATGTATCTGTGTTTCACTAAAAATCTAATTCATAATTGCTCAACAGGTCCCTACTGTAGCCCTATAAATATGCGGGTATGC
Organism: Heliamphora exappendiculata; assembly: GCA_034768845.1. Lineage (NCBI taxonomy): Eukaryota > Viridiplantae > Streptophyta > Magnoliopsida > Ericales > Sarraceniaceae > Heliamphora > Heliamphora exappendiculata. The sequence goes on along the minus strand of JAOTRH010379844.1, from coordinate 49,612 downwards.
TGAACCATATTCATAACTTGCCTTCAAGACTAAAGATGTCCAGGTTCTGCTGGTACGAGTTATCGATTGATTATAACCCACACTATATTCGAGAATCGCATAAGGGAATACAGTAAAAGGTTTGACGAGAGTTTCAACTCGGAATCAAAAACGTAGTTGAAGATTCGACAGGTAAAAGGTATTCTTCTAAATTAACTTTGATTGCACGGATTTTAATTTTGATCATTCGACGTCAAAACTTTTATCTGGAGCCCGTTTTGCCGTTTGCCCGTTCAGTTAATTTTTTACAAAAAATTATTTACAAAAATAATGATCTTGATAGTTTTGCCTCCTACACTCACATATATACAAGTCATGAATACACGGTCTTAAGATCTTATAAAAGGGTTTCCAACAACCCAAATACATCTTTCAAGTCTAATAAAAGAATTATAATTATAATCTACAACTCTCAAAAGATGATTACCAAGAAACGTGTAGTTTCTTAAAAGACAACCCAACAAGGTCCAAGTACGATCCTCCTTGCTCGAAGATTCGTCTTTCGTATTGCCTGAAATGTGTTTAAACAACATGAGCCGAGACTCGTAAGAAATAGACTAAAGATGAATAAATGCATGAAATGCGAGGATGGTTATGTGAAATGCAACATGTAATTTTCTCAAAAGAAGTACCAATTTTGTTTCCAAACCAAACGGCATTCCCACAATCGATTTTCCATTTATAAAACAAATTCCATCTAGTCATTCATTTTCTTATCATTACAACAATTTCTAATTCTCAATTAACCGCATACACGCACGCACACACTCACACACACACACACGTATGTCTTCTAACTCTTTTCAAATTCAAACCAATTCACGGTTTAAGTTTTTAAGAACCGATATCGGACGAGTCTATAGACCCATGCATGGCCACTACCAATCGGGTCGCAAGGGGGCCGCCAAGTGATAGATGCGTTCTATAACTCGCCTTAGACTTATAGACCCATGCATGGCCATTACCGACTGGGTCTTTAGAGATCTACCAAGTGACAGTGTATTCTATAATCCGCCGTGACTCACATAACCTACGTAATTTTTCGATCTTTCACCAAGGAACTAGACTAACCCATAATTAAATGATTTTAGGATCTAAATCGGTTCAACCATTTCATTATTTCCAAAATTTCGCACACGAGTTCAACCCAAACATGGTTTCTTTCATCAAACCCAACACGATCAAAATCAGTCACATTACAACCTGAGTCCAACCGTTAAACCCAGTTCTTTTCATCAACACCTAACACACACTTGTGATTTAAATCATTCAATTATTTTCATTACTTTCATAATTCATACGTTCAAATAAAAAGGTTAAAAACAAACCTCAAATCAAAATCTCATATCATTGATATTCTTCAATTTATAAGATTTACTCAAAATTTCTAACTCAATACTCATGTGTTCTCATGCATCATATAAATTTATGAAAATTTATATACAAATAGGTTCAAATAATCTCAGTTTGTCCAAAAACTCAATCAATTTCACCATTTGAACCCCACAACCTAAAAGCCCCAATTTTCATGATTTTAACCCAAGTAAAAACCCTAACTTTCTAAAATCGCATGCTCAATGTCTTCCAACGGTAGTACTAAGGTAGATATACCACACATCATGCAAAACTCAAGATCCAATATTGTTTAACTTCAAACCTAAACTTAGGATTTCAAAAATATAAGTTTTTCATGCTTTCAAGCAAATCTAACGAAAATACAACTCATATACATGTAATGTTTAAGATTTGTCTTAGATCTTACCTCTTTGATGATAAAACCTCAAGAACGAAGCCCTAACAAGCTCTAACGATGAAGATTTTCAACCGAATGGTGAGAAACGAGTTTTCAACGTGTAACTCCAACCTCCAACGGATGCACAATTGAGAGGAAAATAACAAATTCACTCTAGAGGAGCAAGGAGAGCTCCAAGAAATCACCAAACCCAACCATAAGTCTCAACTCTTGCTCTAGAGAGAGAGGGGGTAGAAGGAATGAGGTAGAAATGTTAAAACCCACAACTTAAAGTTTGCTCACCGACAGTCCGCTTTAGCGAACAGGAGTCCGCTCGAACGGTCCCTACTTACTCGAACTCTTTGCCATTAGTCCGCTCGAGCAAGCCCCAGGCCGCTCAAGTAGTCAGCGCTGTGAAGGTCCCAGAACCAAAGCTATATAAATGAATCAAATCATAAGCCAAATGCCTCAAAACTTACCTGAACAATCCACAACAATAATTCTCATGCATTACCAAGTATACGGTCATCATCATCCATCATTTCCATGAATAAATTTCAATTCCTTCGCAAAATTAAATACTTTTCCATATACCACCAAAAGTCTCAAAATGAGCTTTAATTATTCCTCAAAGTAAAAAAAAAAAGGCCAATTCCCTATAATCTTTCCCTCTTAGGAAATTTTGCCCCCAAAATTCAATACTAGAACTCGAGTCAACTGTTTCGCCGTCGACTACCGATAATCTTCGACACAAAACTCGGTAATACCAATTTGTAATGCTAGACAACGATAAAGATGCTAACGCAGTTCATCCCCACGAGTGATGTCTCGCAACACAAACATGTTTTCAGAGGGTAACCATCCACACTAATTGCTTTTGCAAAAATGGTCTTACTAACACTATGGTTATCTAAACGTTATCGGGTCGAGATCCAACTCACACCACCGAGGCGACCAGTCTGTCACCTACTAGCTCATCCCCAAATCTCAACGTGCACCAAAGACTACTCCCGTAAGCCCAAACACACGTTGTTAAACTCTGGCACTACTCACAAGGGTTTACACGTATCATACCCAAAATCCTGTTCAAGCCTTCACGATTAATGGATGACTACAAAACTCGAAGCCACATCATCCTTTGGCGCACATCAGAAACGCTGTCACTAAAGTTGAAAAGGTGCTCATTCCCAATCAGAGACAACAAACATCTGGTTCTAGAGAAATAAGCTCACCCAACTCATCGAAAAAAATCCAAAGAACATATTTTCTTCTCATGATTTGCAAATATTCCATCTACACATTCACATTTTACCAATTCTCGACCAGTTCCTCAACTCACAAACCACAACTCTCATATCGCAAAAATACTCAATGCCACATCATTGTCAAGGTCAAGATTTTATACAATTGAGATTACCATCCTAGTATTATAGTCATTAAGAGTAACACAGTCACATGAACTCCATGGGTCACTTGGACCAAATATGCCATACAAACAAAAATTTCCACAGATACATACTTATCTTACGTTAATTCAATCACTTTTGATGTTATGACACAATGCACATACGTAGCCCCATGTCTCGCCATCGAACCTCTAACTCTTAGTCGACTGTTCCACTTCTACTTGACCGTAATGAACTCCATTCGGCATTCACTCACACTCATAAAACGTATATCGGTACCTCAAATTCACAACGTTCCATATGATCATCTGATCCCTCACCAACGCCACTTAACCGCTTCATACTTTTTCCACCAAGTAACAAACCAAGACCCATCTCTTGTACTTAATAACTTCAATTTATACACAACTCATCAAAGCACTCTATCCACCTAAAACTGGCCACGAAAGAACCACACGACTCGATCCGTATACCATTATCTTGCTCTTCCAACTTTCGTACTCATACACTTACTCCTTCAACGTACTGACACTAAGCTGCCACGCGACGTCACCGAAACCAACGAGATTACAACCTCTCTCAACTTCTCATCAGTCGAACCTAAGCGTCTTTAAATTCTTTTTAAGACTTATACATTTACCACATTCTCATAATAACCTTAATCCGATTGTCCATAACTTGTATCCTTACCATGGGTGAGCAACCGACCACTAATTCTGAGAGAACTGAGTAGTTCAAAGTGCCAAGCAAAACACGAATCGAGACTCAAAAAGTTATATCCAAAACTCACCATGTGAACAACCGAGTCACAAGATTTCAACAAGGATCTTACTTTGATAAATGCTAAGGATGTTAGCATCCTTATACAACCCAAAACATACATTATATATTTGTCAAACAACCTTCAACTCACCTTTGCAGGCATAGGTTCTACATCTCTATACTAACTTATTCGTTAGAAAAAGGACAGACATTCCAAGTCTACCAACCCAATATCTCAAGGAACACAATCCGAACACTAATACTCACAGAGTAGAGTAAACAAACCTTCATCAGAAAATTATGAGGAATTAGTCCCACAATCTTCCAATCACAATGGTACACGTTCACAAGCACAACCCAAAGGACCACAACAAGGGTACACGATCCATAGAGATTTTCACCTTCTCGAAAAGCAGCCAAATCAAGAATCACTCAAAGGTCCCAACACTCACATCCAACAATGATAAAATAGTTCAGACATAATAACCGTCCACAAGACATCTCTCTCTCCGTCATGAGGAAAAAAAAAGATCAACCAGAAGTTCCTACTCAACACCATCACATTCTAGGTACCCATGAAATACTCAGTTTAGGAGAACACTATCCATCTATCCTTAAGTTGACATTGACTGCTACCATACCAACGTTGTCGATCCCAATCATGATAATTATATCACCCGTCACACTTAGTTCTCAAGTTTAGACCCTGCTCAGACACCTCGAATACCATTAACTTCCTTATGCCCCATACAACGCATCTTGTAGGATTATAAGTTTGTTACAGAATATACAGAGAGGCACAACACCAAACACTCCCATTATACCAAGGATTCATCTCATAAGGTTGCGCTTATACTAACCTGACTTTCATCAGATAAGCAATAGTCACATTATAGCCTCGAGTTTATTGCTTACGTAATTCCCAAAAGAAAGCATAAGGCACTTAGTCGAAGAAGGCCAACATTGAAACTTTCAACCCAGAGTTACCCATAACTCCCACGACTATACAAACATCATCCACACGTCTATAGGCTATGCATACAACGACTACATACCCTTTGGATCCACGATTTTTCCTGTCAACCCTAGGCCACTCAAACCATCATGGTATATTGTTGAACTTTACAACTCTAAATTTTACTTTCAAGGCAAAACAACATAACCACCTCTACATCGTAGATTCAAATATAAACAATCTCTATTCCTTTAAGGAATATCGCTCTCATGATTCACCATCTAAACAACTAGGTCAACCACACCATTAACACATATCACGGTTTCTCCAATTTCATGTACTTAGCACTGGCAATGGGGACACTAAAGCGACTACGTCATCTTGTAAAAGATCTAATACCTCTTACATCTTAGCTTCATCCAGGCACACATCCCTATGCTCACCAAATATTATTCCCAACATGATCCCCTAACCATACAGACAACAATCAAAACCATTAGCCTTTACTCGCATAGAATTCTCAAAGAGTTTACACTCGTCGCACACTAAAAGCATAACCAAAACCAATACACCTTTCAATACATCTGCGACTTTATGGTTAATCGACTGAGCACATCTCTAAGCTTACACACTTGTAACTCAACTCTCGAACCTCCATAAGGAACAAGATTTCTAAAGCTATCAAACATCACTATGACTACCAATAACACCCTATAGGGCAAGGGAGAACTCCAAAAATCATTCACGTCTTAGAATTCCTAAACACGTTAGGCCAATAATTATTATGCTCACATTCACTATGTTCATGTTCATAGCCCATTCTTGAGTACACGGCTCAAGACATAGCATAACTCATAACGTACATAACCCTCGGCAAGCTCAAATCCATATACGTAAGAATATTTACAGGGAGGTATCATCACCATCCCATACTCAATCATACCAAATGGTCTCCAAGGGATCTCAAATAACCTATCACACCTAATCACAAGATCAGTAGTAATACGACTCACCTCCCGGTGGTATTACTCCACAAGAAAAGTTCTCTACAACGATTAACCAGTTATCCATGCCTTAACAACACCTGGATAAACTCACGATAATATGAAAATACAATGGGCAATTAACTAAGGCCAACACCAACTCATGTGGTTCTACTCCCGTAGCAATTAACGAAAACCAGGTCGCACATTCCTAACTCAAACCACGACCCTAACTACGACTTTGCCCTAGCCCTACATACGTAGCTTCTATATAAAAGAGGGCATCATAAAACTCACCATAACAAGATTCGACTTAACATTCTAAAGCTACACAACTACATTAATCATCTTCACGTAACGTCACATCAACACATATCCACATACTGGGGAGAACCCTTAGCAATGATACACTAATCTAGGTAACTCGTTTGAATTTCTTGCTAGAATTGACGTTGGCCAAATGCCTTTCTAACTCAAATCCCAAATTAGTCGACTGGACGTCCAAAAGTAAGACACATCATCCCAAAAATCCAACATCTATACCCATGTACCACATAGCATGCAAACATCAAGTTAATCCGTAAATGTTTCATACAATCATACCAATACAGGAATGTCACACATCAATGCAAATTCTCCTGTAATGGATCAACCATTCTCACGGTTCCTAAGTATTCGAATCTAAAATTTTGATACCAATCTGTAATGACCCGATTCTGTAACAATAAAATCATGTTATATATATAAGAGGTAAAGAAACCCAAGTTTACAATTTTCTCACAAAATTAATATAAAAGAGAGCTTTTTAAATAGTAAAACAAGCTCCTTAGATATAGCTATTTAGGTCATAAAAGATGCTCAAAAGATAACCAACAAACCTTCTTTTCAAAATAAAATTTCAAAATGTGCTACCAAGCAAAATTCACTCCAGCAGACCACCGCTCAAGCGGTGAGACATCCAAGAGTAAACTGCTCTAAAATCCAAAAAGGTTCAAGTACGATCCTCCTTACTCGAAGATTTGTCTTTCGTATCACCTAAAATGTATTTAAATAACATGAGCTAAGGCTCATAAAAAATAGACTAAAGATAAACAAATACATAACATGCGATGATGGTTATGTGAAATGCAACACATAGTTTTCTTAAAAGAAGTACCAATTTTGTTTCCAAACCAAACGCCATTCCCATAACCGATTTTCCATTTATAAAATCAACTCTATTTAGTTCTTCATTTTTTTATCATTACAATCATTTCTAGTTCCCGATTAATCGCATACACGCACGCACACACACGCGCACACATACACACGTACATCTTCTAATTATTTTCAAATCCAAACCAATTCATGGTTTAAGTTTTTAAAAATCAATGTCGGACGAGTCTATAGACACACGCATGGCCACTTCCGACCGGGTCGCAAGGGGCTCACCAAGTGACATATGCGTTTTATAATCCGCCTCAGACTTGTAGATCTATACATGGCCACTACTGATTGAGTCTTTAAAAACCCGCCAAGTGACAGATGCGTTCTCTAATCCGTCGCGACTCACATAACCTGTGTAGTTTTTCAGTCTTTCACCGAGGAGCTAGACTAGTCTATAATTAAATGATCGTGGGATCTAAATCGGTTCATCCATTTCATTATTTTTAAGATTCCACACACGAGTCCAACCCAAACATGGTTCCTCTCGTCAAACCCATTACGATCAAAATCATTCACATTATAATCCGAGTCCAACTGTTAAACCCAATTTCTCTCGTCAATACCCAACACACACATGGGATTTAAATGATTCAATTGTTGTTAGTACTCTCATAATTTATATATTCAAATAAAAAAGGTTAAAAAAAACCCCAAATCAACATTGCATATCATTGATATTCATCAATTTAAAGAAATTATTTAAAATTTCAAACCTAACACTCATGTGTTCTCATGCATCATATAAATTTATAAAAATTTATATATAAGTAGGTTGAAATAACCCCAATTTGTCCAAAGACTCGATCAATTTTATCATTTGACCTCAACAACCCAAAAACCCCAATTTTCATGATTTCAACCCAAGTTAAAATCCAAACTTTCCAAAATCACATGTTCAACGTCTTCTAATGGTAGTATTAAGGTAGATCTACCACACATCATGTAAAACTCAAGATCTAACATTGTTTAATTTCAAACCCAAATTAGGGTTTTAAAAATATAAGTTTTTCATGCTTTCAAGCAAATCTAACGAAAATACAACTCATATACATGCAATGATTAAGATTAGTCTTAGATTCTATCTATTTGATGATAAGACTTCAAGAATGAAGCCCTAGCAAGCTCCAACGACGAAGATCTCCAATCGAATGGTGAGAAATGAGCTTCTAACGCTTAGCTCCAACCTCCAACGAATGTACAATCGAGAGGTAAACGAGAAATCCTTTCTAAAGGAGCAAGGATGGCTCTAAGAAATCACCAAATCCAACCCTAGGTCTCAACTCTCGCTCTAAAAAGAGAAAGGGGTAGAAATAATGCGGGAGAAATATTAAAACTCACAACTTAAAGTCTGCTCGCTGACAGTTTGCTCGAACCGACAGGGGTCCGCTCGAGCAGTCCCCACTTACTCGAACTCTCTACCATTAGTCCGCTGTGAGGGGCCCTAAACCAAAGCTATATAAATGAATCAAATCATAAGTCAAATACCTCAAAACTCACCTAAACAAAATACAACAATAATTCTCATGCATTACCAAGTATACAGTCATCATCATTCATCATTGCCATGATTAAATTTTAATTTTTTTTCATAATTAAACGCTTTTTCATATACCACCGAATGTCTCAAAACGAGTTTTAATTAATCTTCAAAATAAAATAAAATAATAAAAGATCGGGTCCCTACATCTATAAGCACCTGGACTATACTACTTGTATACGGCTAACATCGTGAGGCGGTTTACCACAGATCTCGTTCCTGCCTATACTATGTATATGCAGATTGTGACTCTTGCGAATTTGGACAAAGCATGGCTCACGACATAATATGGCTCAAGACATACTTAAATTCTCCCTCAAACATTGGCACCACCATACAAACCCAACTCCATGTCAAAACCCAGTTCTTTCGAAAAAAGATGTGTTCGTTTGATGTTCAATATTTGATTTTTCGTGCATTTTTATAGTCAAACTAACATCTATACAATATGAGATAAACTACCATTCATAAATATAGTCAACATGTAATGATGTCATAAGTAGAAGTCATACTTGACAAAACAAATAAAGATAACATAAGTAGAACATTATAAGATATAAGTAGAACAATTTGGAATAGGGTTAGTTTGGCTTAAATTTTAAAAGAAATAAGTTTTTATTTTTAAATGTGGAATCCTTATATTTACAAAGTTTGATTCTCTACTCTTTTTGCTTCTTTATTTTTATCATTGAGTTGTGTTACCTCGACGGGCTTATATATTGGGGCCCAAGAAATTGGGTTTTTTTTTATTTACAAATGCCTCTCTTTAATAGAGCTTATCTTGTAACTTGTCTCAAAAAATGTGCTGAAGCTTAGAGATGAACTATTTTGTCATGTTTCTAATACCTAAGTGAGTAGAACTCATAAAAAAAAAAAAGGTAGCACCTGACCTTCTATTGAGCTTCATACATATCCCTTTACAAAGGCCCATACAATCATAGGTCAGGGGGAAATGTTCATGGGGAAGTGGAAATCATACCTTTGCAATGGCTTGTGATTCATGTATTGGCTGTGGGCCTTAAAATCAATGTTTGGTGCATTTTAGGAATTCTTTCCTGAAAGAAGTAACTTCTTGTTCGGCATGGGAATATGCCTTAGCCATTTGAGATTGATCGTGCTCTTATGCCTAACCAGGTTTGAGATTGACTCTAGTTCGACAAATTCTTATGTCTACCCATAATTGAGATTGATCCCGATTTGGAAAGACCTAGCTAGGTTTGAGATTAAATTTGAGCCTAGATTGGCAAAACTTTATGCCTCCCCTAGGTTTGAAAATGAGTTTGAGCCTAAATGAGCAAAATCTTATACCTCTCCTATGTTTAAAATTGAGTTAATTTGAGCCTAGATGGGATTTTCTTTCCACTCCTACGTTTCAAATTGAGTTTGAGCCTAGTTTGGCAAAACCTTATGTCTCTCATAGGTTCAAAATTGAGTTTGAACATCGCTGGCAAAACCTTATGCCTCCGCTAGGTTTGGAATTGAGTTTGAGCCTGGCTGGGCAAACCTTATGCCTCTCTTAGATTTCAAATTGAGTTTGATCATGACTGAGTAAACCATATGCCTCCCCGTGTTTTTGAAATTGAGCTTGAGCTTAGCTGGGGAAAACCTTATGCCTCATCTATGTTCGAAATTTAGTTTGAGCCTAATTCGGCAAAGCCTTATGCCACCCCAAATTTGAGATTAAGTTTAAGTTTGGCTAGGCAAAATCTTCTGCCTCTCCCAAGTGCGAAGTTGAGTTTCGTCTTAAGAGAGCAAACCTTGTTGCATCCCCTAAGTTTTAAATTGAATTTGAGCTTGAGTTTGAATTTGAGTTTGGTTCGGGAAAACATTATGCCTATCTAAGTTTGAGGTTTGAGGTTTGAGATTAAGCTTCATTCAGCAAAATAATATTTAAATTCGGGTTTGAGCTTTAAAATGGAGCTTGATTTGGCAAAACCTTTAGTTTATACAAGTTCGAAAAAAACCTCATGGCTTTTTGAGTTTTCATGCCATTACGGTGATTACCTTAAGAGACTATGGTGGTTACTCGAGGAGACTATAATGGTTACCTGAGTAAAGCTAGAGGGCTACCCTAAAAAACAACGGTGATTGCCCTAGAAGATGGTGGTGGTTACTCTCCTTGAGGTTACCTTACCAAGGCTAGGTGGTTACCCTAGAAGACACTATTGGTTACCCATTCAAGGTTTGGTGCTTACTCGTGAAGGACTAGATAGTTACTCTAGAAGGTTATTATAATTACTCATGAAAGGGTAGGTGGTTACCCTAGAAGATGATGGTGATTACCCATGAAAGGCTAGGTGGTTAATCGAGAAGACGATGGTGGTCACCCATGCAAGGCTAGGTGGTTACCTAAAAGACAACGGTAGTTACCGATGTAAGGCTAGATGGTTACCTTAGATGACGACGGTGGTTACCTATGCAAGGCTAGGTGGTTGTCTTAAAAGATGATGGTGGTCACCAGTGCAAGGCTAGATGGTTATTTTAGAAGATGGTGGTGCACCTGGTAGTTACCCACGCAAGGTAAGGCAATTACCCTAGAAGATGACGGCAATTATCCACGCAAGGCTAGATGGTTACCCGTGCAAGGCTAGGTGGTTACCATAGAAGACGACCGTGGTTACCCATGGAAAGTTAGGTGATTACCCAAGAAGACAATAGTGTTAACCCATGAAAGGTTAGGTGGTTATCCTAGAAGATTGTGGTGGTTACCTACGCAAGTCTAGGTGGTTACTCGCACAAGGCTAGGTAGTTACACTAGAAGACGGCGGTGGTTATCCAAGCAAAGTTAGGTGGTTACCCTAGAAAACGATGGAGGTTACCCGTGCAAGGCTAGACGATTATCCTAGATGACAATGATGATTATCCATGCAAGGATAGGTGGTTCCCTAAAAGACGATAATGGTTACCCGTGCAACGCTAGATGGTTACCCTATAAGACTAGACAGTTATCAATAAAAGACTAAGTGGTTACCCTAGGAGATAACAGTGGTTATTTAAGAAAGAATAAGTTGTTACCCTAGAAGACGCTAATGGTTATTAATGAAAGATTAGGCTGTTACTCTAGAAGATGGCAGCGGCTACTAGTTGGGATGTAAAATTGGCCCAACTCGTCACTCTTTCGGTGTAACCCAGGCCCGTAGAGCTCCTGCCAAAATTAGGACGGAGTCAAACTGAGCTTTTTTGGGAGAGAGAGGCCTAACCCCAGTCCTAGGAGTATATGAGCTCGGACTCGCGCTTGGGCTCAAGTCAAGGTTTAGACTTTTTCAAAAAAATCAATCTTTAAATTATTTTTTTATTATTTTTAAAATTACTTTTGTATATCATGTCTTTGTGTTTTTTATATTTATTTTAGTTTATAAACTAACTTATAATATTATTATTATTTTTAATTGTTTCTCTATATAATGATTTAAAATACAATAATATTTATAGTTTAATAAAAAAATAATTTATTATAAGTTTATAATATAAACTCACATATAATTTAAAATATAATGGTACTTATAATTTAATAAATAATAATTTATTATAAGTTTATTTTTATAAACTAACTTATAATTTAATAAATAATGATATTCGTAATTTAATAAATAATAAATTATTATAAGTGTATATTTATAAACTAGCTTATAATTTAATAAACAATTGTCTTTATTATATTTATTTTAATTTATACATATAAGGTTCTAATAATTATTATTTTTTACTGTTATTTAATTTTTATATATTTATTTTTTTTGCATACAATAAAATATAAAAAAATACATTAAGGTTGAACCTCAAACCGGACTTTGAACCAGGCTAATATTTGGGCTTTTGTAGAAAAATTCAGGCCAGGCCTACGGGCTAGCCCACAAGTTTTAAAGGAAAGGCCTATGCCTAGCTCATCGCCCTTCGGGCTTGGGCGGGATCAAGCTTTGGCTGATCACCAGCCAATTTCAGCTCCACGAGCCCTAAGCTTTTTTTACACTCCTAATTGTCAGTGTAAAGATACGTGGTTACTCTAGAAAACTATGGTAGTTATCCATAAAAGATTAGGTGGTTACACGAGGAGACGATTTGGAACATTGACAATTTTAGTGAATTAATTTATAAAGTCAAGAAGGCCTAAGCAGTTACCTTAGAAGTGAATATCAATGGAAGAACAAACAAATCATGATGGGCTACTAGACAATAGAAGCCAATGCATTTACCTTATGAAAGAGATCTAGGTGGTTACCTTAGGAAAAAGACATGAGGTCTTGAGTGGTCATTTTGAGCAACAAGGATAGAGTTACCTCATATGCGATTCATGCAAAACATACCCATTAACTCAAAGGCAATTAATATGACATGTAGAGAACACACAAAAAAGTTATTCATAAATAGATGTCAAGTGTCAAGCTGCAAATGATTTATGATTTGTCATTCTGTACAATCCATTGGGCCAATTATTTCTCATATTGGACCTTTTTGATTTGTTTGCTAATGAAAGGATAATGATACTCAATCCAGTTCGCCCTTCTAATTACGAATGCAACTCAAAATTCCAACATGATACTATACACACAAGGATAATAACATACTCAAAGATCGACACAGTTTTGAAAATGATTAAACGAAAAAAAAAAAACAGAAGATCCAAACACAAAAACTCTTTAAGTTTTAAATCATTTGGTCATTCCTTGTATTGAATAGTGAATGATATGAGGTTTATGAGGATGTTGAGAACTAAATAGATTCTTTCACTGTTTTGAGAGCTTCCATGATATACATATTCAAGTGTTGAGAATTTTCTCTCTCATGCTCATGATTGTCACGCACATGCTTGATGATATACGCTCACTATTGTTCGAGTGTCAGGAAAGCACAAAGATCTTTACTGAGTGATTGAAATTTGACACCTTGATGTATCATGTATTGTCATGCCCCTTACTGAACAATTCAAAATAGTTATGCCTAGTCTGTGTCTTAGTTCACACCTATATCTTCGATCATTCTTCAACATATAATCCTTGTCTCCTGTAGAAAGTCGCGTGTTTTCAGATGTATTCCTCAATGCAATAAGGTTCATACGCTTAGAAACTTGATTGATGTCCCCAGTCATGGGACTACGTACTCATGATGTTGGTTACTGAAAGTGTGTATACTCCAATTTATAGAAAAAGGAACATGTATGTGTGAACAAAAATGACAAATTGCTTGTACCCTTTGTCATAGGGTCGTTAATACTCTCAAATTACAGATTTCTCATGTCTAAGCCACATTCATCAGCCAAAAATGACTTTTATTTGGACCGTAACGTAGACGAACGGGGATTCAAGGTTAAGAAAGAAATGAAAAATAAGTCTCAAACATATTTTGATTTTTTTTTCTCTTTTTTTTTTTGGGATTTTCTATGCTAGCAGTCATCTTCCATTCACCACACATTATTTTTCCTCTTCATTTTTCTTCATTTTACCCTTTTCTCCACATTTTCTCCTTTTCCCTTTCTATGGATAACAACATCATTTTTGAACCCCTTTGTATTTAGTCTCTTCTGTTGATTACCGATTTTTCTTTCTTTGTTCTTTTTTCATTCTTCCTACTCATTTTTTTTTCTTTTTTTTTTTCCCTTTTTTTTTTCATTCTCATCCTTTCTAGCCCCATTGTGGGGGATGCCTATCAAGTGGATTTTGAAAAGATTCAAAGCCTCAAAGGGGTTCGCAAGGAATAAATATTTTATTATTTTGGGTAGAAGAAATGGTAGCTTTTCTTCCCTTTGAATCAAACGCTTAAACAGGAGAGTCATACAAGATTAAGGAAGATTTCTTGCTCATGTGATGTTGTCATCTTCTAATTTCTTCAGTGATCTCTCGATTCCAAGACTAGGAACACATTTTCAAAACTCCTTATTTTATTTTTTTGCTCTAAATTTTTCCTAGACCACCTTTACGGGTTTTCAACCTTGTGAGCTTTTCCTATTCACTCAATTTTGGAATCCCGAACAGCGAAGTGTCTGAAGTGTTTTTTCTCCAATTGGCATAAGACTTCCATAATCAACTTAGTTGTAGTTCTGATGCTGATAACTACTATGAGGGATTTTGGCTGAAAGATGTCGGGCAAGAGAGGATCAAATGTTAAGAACTTTGCCGATAAAAAAAAAATGTTAAGAACTTTTACACTTCCTATCAAGTCGAACAAATTTTCATATTCTTTTTAAAAACATTGAGGGAACAATCTAAACACTTCAAGGGGACAGCCTAAATTATCGAGTTTATTATTTTTGCTCTCCCTAAAATGAATTGGCTGAAGGAGTGTTTCAACAAGCTAGGATTAGGTCAAACCCTGCAGTAGTATTGCCTACATATCTCCTTTTAAGGGAGACAGGACTCACAAGGTATCGTGCGTTTTTTCTTAAAGAAGAAGAAGAGGGTTTGATCTCACAATTCAGACACCCTATTCCAAGCATAACAAAATGAATAAAACCACACATTTTTTAAAAACTTAATGAGTTTGACATATTAGGAAAAAAAAAAAACTCTTACTCCACATGCTTAACCAAAACTAAAAGAAAAGACATAAACAAACTTTGACTAGTTGCCCTATTATGTGTGATTCCATTTTGGTCTTTCTCCATAGCATCCATTTGTTGCGAGCTAATTGTCAAGAAGCATCATTTTGCAATTCATCACGCCCTGAGTGACCTGAGATTCTTGTGTTTTTCAAAAGTTTTTTTGCATCTGTCAGGGTAGTCTTCTTTGGAATGATTCCCCTTCTAACTGTTGGGACTTAAGTTCTTTTAATGGAAAAAAGCCTTCCTCTTCTTCACTCACCAGACATGTTTCTTTAGGCTCACAAGCAATCATAGTGGGTTTAGAGAGATTGAATAATTTGTTGTGTTAGGATTAAAATGAGTGGGATTGTTATTAGAAACTTTTTCCTTATGAGTAACATTACAAGGTGGGAACTTTTGAGTGTCTATAAGATCTTGAATTTTATTCCTGTGACAGAAGCAGTTATCCGTGACGTGATCGTGCGCCTGGTGATAGGCAACAATATTAGGATGACATATTGTAGACGCCCCATTTTGACTAGTTATAATGCAAAGACCAATCGATTAGTTATGTCCAATGATGAAAATACAACTTGAAGAACAAGCACAGTCTCTAACAAGAATAAATAAACAGTAAAATTTCAATGAAAATAGAACTTATATGTCGATGAGTTTTTAAAGAAATCTATTCATTTTACACTATTTTTAAAATCTCATGCAATTTTTTAAAGACTACTTATTGATTGCACTAATTTTGAAAGAGGTTACTACTTTCGTTATAACTTTTGAAAAAATAATTGTAAATATGCTGATAGCAAAATTTATCAGTTAGTGACATTCGATAGACAATCATCGACAGTAAAATTTCACTGAAAATGAAATTTATCTGCCAACTTTTTTTTTTGAAAAATTTGACATCCAGCATAGACTTATTTGAGAGATTTCCATAAGAGAATTTAAAAATAGTTAATTTCATATAAATTTAACTTGTAAAATTGAAATTATGATAGTTTAAAGTTTGTAACTATGAAATTAAATCACATGGGAAATTTAGTCTACGTGTTGTCCAACAGATGTGCATGAACTTTACGAGGAGAAAAATTACCAATTGTTACATTAAAATCTTATTACGAGGGAGTGTGCGGAATCTCTCCCTAAATCATCCATAAAAAGCATTTTTTCCCCATAAAAAGCATTTCCATTACTTATTTTAGAACTTATTTATTTTGTATTTATTACATAATTTGCTAAATGAGAAAGTGTGTTCAGAATAAAATATTCTATTCATGAATGTGGAATAATTAAAATCTCATGGAAATATGTTCTAGAATTATAAAAACAAAACAAAAAACAAATTATGGGCAAAAAGGTATAAGATGATGTCACTCTAACATGAGTCTTACCAAACATGTGAAATGATAATATTAATTATCCTCTATAATATTACAAATTCTATGTGTTTACTTGCACTTTAATTAATTTCTAAGAGACTAATCTTAGTCTTTACTTGTAAGAGATCCAATTATAACCGAGGCATAGTATTGTATAAACTAGTTCTAAAGAGCTAATAACACTTTAAAAGTTTTAAATATGAGATCTTTTTCTAATTCTCAAAATTAATTTCAACATTTAACTTTTGGACCTACCTCTTGGGTTCTCCAATATTTCTTGGAAACTAAACAAAATCTCAAGGGTATATTTAATTAATTTATAAGAGACTAATCCCGGTCTTCATTTGCGAGAGGTCCAATTATAACTGATGCATAGTATTGCATAAACTAGCTCTAAAGAGCTAATAGCACTTTAAAAGTTTCAAATATGAGATCTTTTTCTAATTCTCAAAATTAATTTCAACTTTTAACTTCTGGGTCTACCTCTTGGGTTCTTTAATATTTTTTAGAAACCAAACAAAATCTCAAGGGTACATTTGTCGAAGTCTATCATTCTAGATTGATTTTTTTCAAATAATTAGTATTACGCTTTTTTACACTGAATTAGACTAGAAATTCTTATAACTAAAAATCTCATCCATAATCTTTCTATTATTGGTTATGACAACTTTTATAAGATGTTTTATTACTTTAGGAGCAATCGCTCCTCTGCTATGGATAAATTTTCTTTCTTATTTATCGATTAAAAATAATTTTTTAATTCTTATAACATATTTTATCTCAATTTAATATAACATTACATATATATATATATATATATAATCTCGTAGTACTTATCTTTTTTTTATCCAATTGGACTCATTTAAATGGCTTATATATAGTCAACAATGCGCTTGAAACTTAAAAAGAAAAATCAAATCAACTTGAGCAATGGTATATAAAAAAATAAAAAATAAAAAAAGAATGGAAGAAATTTGATGTACGAGACTGCATTTTATCCTTAATTTAAAAAAAACAAAAACAAAAACACTTGTCAAGATGGCCTATTATTTGAAAAACACCACTGGCGCATCATCCAACTTGAATGTTTATTAATTTTTAACTTTTTATTAGTAATTTTAGTAATAAGTTATAATATTTTTCAAATGCTCACAACTTTTGTTATAAGTTATAATTATATTTTTTCTATTTCAGCTGCAAAGTAACACATTTACAAAATATTTACAATTTTTGTTATAAATTACAATTTAAAATTTTTTAATTTTAGAAATTTCAAACACTCCGTTGTATAAAATATATTAAAATTTAAACAATATTATTTTTTTCTAAATCCAGTTTTTCTGCTTTTGTTTTCTAGCCCACCAAACATAAGATCAAATTTTAATAAATCCGAAACCAAACGAGAAAGTACTTGGATCGATGTGCATCTAGGAGGGATAGACTATTAAGGCCTTTTGTGCTAGTTTTTAAGTCAATTATTTTTGTAAAAAAAATTGACTTTAAAACTGCACTATTTAGTTTTTTTTTTTTTAAAATTAACTTTTTTTTAATCTTTTAATCCAAAGAAAAAAGCTAATATATATCCCAAATACCCTAACTTTTTTTGAACAAAATTACTATAATACATTTACATAAAAAGGTCAACCTTACTCACAAAATAAATAAAAAAATTATACTAATATCCCAAACATTACAATTTAAAAATTAAAAGTAAGGGCATTTTAAATATTTTAATAAAAACAAAAAATTAAAAAAATTACTACAAAAAATTATCTCAAACCATCCAATTTTTTTTATTTCTCTTTTTAAAAAAAAAATTAAAACTCTTAAAAATCAAATTTTTTAGACATCCCAAATAAGACATAGAATCAGTGCATGGATTCAACCACCGTCCACGTCTCAATTTTTGATGTATTGGTCTAGTTTAGCTAGTTTTAAGTTCAAAATAAACCTATTTTAATTTGAGTCATTTATTTTATTATTTTTAGTATATAAATCGTCTATACAAAAAATTAAATTGATCGAATATTATTAAGTATCTCAAAAATTACATTTGTGTTAAAAAAATAAATTATAAAATCAAATTGTTCTTGTTTTTTAATTAAAAAGTAATTTGTTTAAACACTTAATATTCAATGAATTTAATATTTTGTATAGATAATTGTGCACGTTGTAAATTGGATGGCACAACCAGAACCAATCGGATCGGTCCAAATAAGATGATCCCAAACAGAATATGAACTTAACTCCCTATCGCCGAACTTATTGGAAGCTGCTCACAGTGTTGCCGAATTTCTGCAGGACAAAAGACACCGTTAGTACTTTTCGACCTGAATTGATCGAGAAGCACATTGACGTTTAAGTTAGAATTTTCTCTATGAGATTTCTTATCAGGAACTGGGTTGAAATTGCATACCTATAAATATGGAGTGCCTTATTTTTTATAGGATTGAAACCAAGTAAGCTGAATTTTCTTAGAATTCTGTCTCTTATCCATAATCTTTGGTTTATTAGAGATTATGCCTTATCTTTGAGTAATTCTAATTGCTTTAGAAAACTTCTACTCTATTTTTTGAACTACCGTGACGGGGATGGAGTTCTTCTGGGTCATCTCAAGTTCGGACCTGGGCTTGAGTATTATGAGTTATCCTTTCTAGAATAGTCTGAACTCGCCATAGGCTGAACAATTAGTACCTGTCTTTCGAGTCAAGTATTGAATTTGTTTGTTTCGAACTAGTTCTCCAAGCTCATAATTTTACCTGTCCTCAATAATCTCCTTACTAAAATAATGAAATAAATTATGACCAGTGAAGTGAAGGTAAATCCGCTTTATAGCAATAGTCGTCCGGCACAAGAGTTGAGTGTGCGACTAAAGTAACTTTGTTAAAAATAGAGCGAAGAGAGACTTTTACAGTTATGAAGAAGTTGTTTGTGATTATTTTACATTTATATCCCTTGTAGTTAATAATGATTAAAGACATTTAATTTGTAAAATAAATAATTTTTATTGAACAATTTTGGAATAAAAAAATAGACACAACTTAAAATTTAAATAGACACCAAATGATGCTCTCCATTTATATATTAGTATAGATACTACAGAATATATATATATATATATATAAAACTCCAACTACATAGACTTGTAAATTTACTCAATAGTAATTCATAACTGAAAGTCCCATAATTCATAACATTGTTTAAATTTACAATAATTTGACAACTTTTAATTTTTCACTTCATATACTTCATAACATAAGCCTCAACTATTTTCTATAATATAAACCCCAAACATAGAATGCATATTGAACTTTTTTTCTAAGTGCACACTATATGCAATTTTGTAATTAAAGATACCACTCCATATAAATAATTTCATAAATGATTATAGGAAAATTGCTATACTAAATCATTAAAAAACCCCACAATAAAATATATAACCGAGGCCAAAAATAATTCGTAACAAAATATCAAAGTCTCATAACTTTTTGTTAATAAATTTTGCGAGAATGGATTCCTTCGTCAAGTCACTTTGGAGAGTGTGGACACACTTGCACAAATTCAGGTAGATAAGTCGAATGTCTCAGTGGTCTTGTGAGTGATTGATAAACTGCGATTACAGTTTTTGTTAAAGCTTATGTGGTTTGACTTCTTTGATGACTGTGAGAACATATATTAACAAAAAGAAAAGAATAAATGACTTTATGTTGAAAGAACATATGGGCCTTGTTTGGGCTAAATGTGATAATTTTTGCTTATTTTTGTTTTTTTTTTTGATTTTTTTTTTAATTTTTTGACTAATGTTTTTTTTTACTTTTTTTGAATCGTTTTGATCAGATAAATCTAAAAAGTAATTTTTTTTATCAAAAGATAAAAAAAATCACTAAAAACAAAAATAAGTAATATAAAACTTAGCTTATTTTTGTCTTTTTTGAATTTTTTTTATATTTTTATTATAAATTTTTATTTTTTTGATTTATCTTAATGAGATGAGTCAAAAAGTATAATAATTTAACTAAATAATAAAACAAATTTATTAAAAAAATAAATATAATTAAATAAATAAATAAACAATTATTCTAAATAGGAGCCGTCATAATTGAAAGGGTGGTAGTTGGTAGTTCGTAGTTGGTAGTTGAATGTTGGGAAGTAAAGTCCCAGTGCTTCCTTAATTTGGATTTCTTAATTTTTTATTTTCAGGCTTATGTGTTAAGTGTACTTATTTTGGGTTTTTTACTTTTTAATTTTTGGGCTTATCCGTGATGGGATTGGATAAAGATAGAATACATAAGTAATATGTGGACCCACATATTATTTTATGTCAAAAAAATTATAAATAAGAATAATTAATCATAAGTTTAATTTTTAACTTTTGTAGTGTATTTAGTTCATTTAATTTTTCTCTAACTTATTAGACCTATTATTTTAAAATTTTTAAAGTTTAAGGTCTTCTAATTTAATACTTGATAATTTTATAGATAAAATCACATTTATTACTCACACTCTTATAATTACTTGATAGAAACTCGCCACATTATCACTATTTATTAACTCCAACCTTCGTGGCGACTTTTCTAGCCACCGCCAGTGACTATTATTCGGCGACTTTCGGAGAGATCATTTTTCAACGATTTTCCAATAACCTCCCATAGCTCTCTTATAGCTTTTTCGGTAACTTTTTAAACGACCCACATAATAGATAAATATCACTCATCGTTATATTCAAACAACGAAATTTATCTTTATTCACTTATTCCTCAATGTAAATAAATAAATTTATCTATAATTTTATTATAAGTGAATATTAAAGATAAACTTCACTTTCGTTATTTTTGAATAGTGAAATTTATCAAACTGATAAATTTATTTATGATTTTATTATAAGTGAACACTAATAGAGAAACTTCATAGTTCGTTGTATTCGAAAAGTAAAATTTATCTTTATTCACTTATTTCTAAATGTGGACAAACAAATTTATCTTTGGTTTTAATAGTTACTGAAGTTGGTCGCCAGAGTTAGTGATCGGATGTCAAAAAAAGGACTGAAATTGATCATTTGAAGTCGTCAAAATTAGTTGTCGAAAGTTGCAGGAATCATTGCCATAATTAATTCAAAAATCGTCGCTGGAGCTCGCCGAACCATGTCGATGGTTATCGGAGGTGGAGGTGGAGGTGGAGGAATAAGGTATTGAATTAAAAGAATGAATACCATTTAGAATAGTAGTAGTATTTTGGTCTAATTTGACACAATAAACTTTAAGACTCTAAGTTTTTTTGTTAGACCTAATGTTGTATGACCTGTGAATTATGGACCTTACATCAAAAGTCTTAATGATTATACATGCAGTGATAAATTTAATTCATTCGTTGGTTATAGTGACATAAAGAATACGGTAAAAATTATAGGATAATTTTTTATCATTAAATAAAGAGAAAAGATAATTCAAAATCTGAAACTAATACCAAGAGGGTCTTAGTATTATTAATAGGAGTTTTTGGTATAAAGTTCATAATTAACATTTTATATAACATTAGGTCTATCAAAAAGAATTTTATCTCCTAAAGTTTAGTTGCTCAAATTGAACCAAAATATTCTTACTACTCTAAATATCCATCCATCCACCTCAACACCTTATCTTTTCATCTCAACACTTCCATCGCTCTACCTCCGACAACCATATCCAGCGACTGCCAGCGATCAACAACGTTTTTTTTGCCACCAATTCCTGCGATTTTCCAACGATCATTTTCGACAACTTCCAACGACCAACGCTATGAACTTTCGACAACTATTAAATTAGAAATAATTTTAATTGTTTGAATATAGAAAAAATGAATATTTACTATTTTGTGTCATCTTGATGGCAAATATGGTGACGACAATAGATATAATATGATTCGATGAATAGAGATAAATTTTACTATTCGAATACAATGAATTATAAAATTTATTTTAAATATGATTATTGTTGGAATGAACATAAATAAATTTTACTGTTCGAATATAGCAAATAGTGAAGTTTAGCTTTAGTGTAGCTAGTATTAGAGCAAATAGAGATAAATTTTATTATTTGAATATAACAAATAATATAATTTATCTATCCTATGAGTTGTTGAAAGAGTTGTCAGAAAGTTGTCAAAAATAATCAGGGAAGAATTTTTGGGAAAATGGTCCTAAGAAAGTCGCCGAAAAATAGTCATAGGCGATCGCTGAAAAAAGTTGCCGACGATTGCCAAAAATGACGCAGCAACTGATGGGCTTGAAAGTGGTGATGAGGTGGTGAGAAATTTATAATACATAATTAAAAAATGTGTGATTAATAAATGTAATTTTTTTCGTAAAATTACCTAACATTAAATTAGAGATTTTTTGCCGTTAAAATTTTTATGACAATGAACCTAAGAACTTAAAGTTGACTAAACGCACGACCGGGTATAAAAATTGAACTTATAACTAATTATTCCTTTCTAATGCCATAAAAATATTAATCTCTTATTCACTAAACTACTTGTTCCAATCCTACAATTGAAATGTGTGATTATTCATCCAGAGAGACAAAAAATTAAATTAATGGGCCCTTATCTCTTTTAATTCATTTCTTTTTCCCCCTTGGGCCCCATGCCAAAAATGGCCTTAGGGGACTCAGTCATAAAGGACTGATAATCTAACCCATTTGTGTTTAAACAAACACTACTTTACCTGGCCAACCACTTTGCCAAACCAACTGGGGAGCTAAATCTTGCATCAAACATGGCCCAGAAATTTTGCTTATTTTTGTTTTGTTTTGTTTTTTTTTGAACTTTTCTTATTGACTAAATTTTTTTACTTTTTTGAATTGTCTCGATAAAATAAACAAAAAAAAAAAAACTTTTTACTATAAAGATGTAAAAATTTCTTTAATGACAAAAAAAATAAGGCCATTATGACTGAGTAAAAAATTTCTGACAAAAAAATTTATTTATTTTATATTTTGACAAAAATAATTTATTTTTTCGATTTGTTTCAATGAGACAAGTCAAAAACTATAATAATTTGATTAAACGATAAAAAAAGTTACTAAAATAAAAATAAGAAAAATAAATTAAGTAAATAAGTAATTATTCTAAATGATCTAAATGCCATTGAATCATGTGATAATATGGATAAAGAATAATTTTAAAATATAGTCTAACCAAATTCAATGTATTAAAAAAATGAGGTCTGAGGAGGGATTCTAAATCTTACAGTAGCATTTGATCTTATATTAATCACCACTTTCTTAAAAAAAACACTTAATAACTTTTAAAAATGGATCTCATAAAATTCAAATAGATTATTTACTTACTATAAATATTGACCTCTTAATATACAAAAATTGCAAAGTCATTCTTAGAGAGAGCTTAACATCATGACATATACTTATTGTTGGGATTTTACGGGCTCAGATCCCCTACGTAGTGAAAATAGGAACGTAGACTTCAATCTACACAAAGCAAAAAAATAATAAGAACTAGAATACGAATATACGTAGTTCGGCTAACTGCCTAACTCCACGGAATAAGAATAAAGAATCTACTATTATCAATAAGAATTACTATCACTCTCTCACTCTCACTCACACTATATCTGTGGCCTCAAACTTGAACTTCTCACCGTCTCTCTATATTCTCTCTTGCCTCTTTACTGAGCTCTCTTAAGTGTATAGGCGATCTTAGAATTTCTAAGAAACATAAAACCCTTATATAGGCAGCCCTTACGTCAAAACTTAACCCTAGTCGTCGCACAGAAAATTATTGCTGTGCTCAGACCGATCGATCCATCTTTAACAGGTCTCGATTTCTCTACCCTCTGCAGAGATCCTGCGCCTACGTTGACCCCCTTTTTAGTCCTCCAATGCTGTCCAAACGTCCTACCAAGCATGGATACTAAAATTCGAGATATCAAACCAACAATCTCCACCTTGGCTCGAATTTCTGAACTATCACCATCTTGAAGATTTGCTGGTTGCCTCGTCCTGCACCCCATTCATGGGTATGGGTGCTCCACCTTCTCTGTTCATCAACCTTAATGAACTTTGACCAAATTTAAGCCACACTTGAACTTGACCCTCTTGTAATCAACCAGTCTCTCGTTCTAGGACAGTCTTCCAAACTCCCAAGTATCAGCCTTCTGTGGTAACTCCAACTTCTCTGACACGACTACTTGCTTCTGATCTCTCCTAATCTTCCCATAGATTTCCTGTGACCTAAAGGTTCTCCACTTCTTTGTTTCTGCTGCTGTTGATTTGAAACATCTTCACCTGGTTTTCTATGTGAACTTTTCAGACAAAACTCCACCTCGACTGCTACACTCTTTTTCTGGCTTTCTGACATACTCTGTTTGTCAGCCTAACTAAGCCCCAAATGTCTATGTCTCGTGCCATCTCTACTGGATTCTGCCTGTGTAGTGGTGGTAACTCCACCTACCACCGTGTCCCCTACCAATCTGTAAAGATCATCCACCTTATGTCCTTTTATGATTATCATAGCCCCTCTACTAATCTTCATTGCTCCACCATTTGCTGTGAATTCATAACCTAGAAAATCCAATGTTCTCAAAGAAACTAAATTTTTCTTTAATCCTGGAACATGCCTGACATTCGCCAAAGTCCTCACAACCCCCATCAAACAACTTGACTGTGACTGTACCTATCCCAATTGACTGACACACTAAGTCTTTCCCCATTAGAACAGTACCCCCATTGTAAAACTTATACGAGTCAAACCATTCTCTAACTGGACACATGTGGTATGCGCATCCTGAATCTAATATACACGACTTTGACATAAAATTAAAAATTGAAAAAAAACATCTCTGCTTACCTCACTGTCTGACGATTATTCGGCAAAACTAGCAAATTCTGCAAACACTTTTTCACTATTCTTTTCTTCCAGACGTTGCTTCAATTCTTGGCACTGGCTCTTAAAGTGACCAGTTTTGTGGCAATAAAAGTATTCCACATTCTTTCCTGCACGTGACTTAGACCGAAATCTCCCTTTATCGGAACCCTCTTCACTAGATCTACTACTTCTTCTGCTTGACTCAGACTTTGCCAACAACGATCTGTCTGCATTTGATTCACCATCTCTCTTCATCTTCTCGTGTGACAAAAGAACATTAGTGACCTTTTCAAGTTCTATAGTGTCTTTCCCGTATATTGGGGTCATCACCAGATGATCATACAATGTTAGAAGCGATGCCAATAGGAGTATTGCCTTATCCTCATCATCAACCTTTACTCTAAACCCGGATAATTATGTGATGAGCATATTTAACACGTTGAGAAATTCTAAAAGGTTTGTACCTTCCCTCATCTGTAGTCCATACAATTGCTTCTTCACATACAACTTATTGGCCAGATTTTTCTTCATATAGAGACCTTCCAACATCTGCCAGATCTCATGCGCTGTCTCCTCGTCAAGCACGTTGTGAATAATCTCGTCTCTAAGATTCAACCGAGTCAAACTCGCGGCCTTGAAATCAATGTCCTCCCAATCATCATCGGTCATCTTATCTGGCTTCCTTGCCTTGCCTAGTAACGCCTTGGAGACCCCTTGTTAGATCAACGGATCTTTCATCCGTCTCTGCCACATGGAGAAGTTGTTCTTACCGGTAAACTTTTTAACTTTGTATCTGATGTTCTCCATCTTTACTATAATCGAGTGATCTAGCCAATAACCAATGCTCTAATACTAGTTATTGGGATTTTATGGACTCAAATCCCCTACGCAGCAAAAATAGGAATGTAGGCTTCAATTCACACAAAGAAAGTAAAGAACAAGAACTAGAACACGAATATATGTGGTTCGACTGACTGCCTATTTCTACGGGACAAGAAGAAAGAATCTACTATTATCAATAAAGATTACAATCACTCTCTCTCACACTCACACTGTCTCTGTGGCCTCAAACTTAATCCTCTCATCGTCTCTCTGTACTCTCTCTAGCCTCTTTACTGAGCCCTCTCAAGTGTATAGACGACTTTAGAGTTTCTATGAAATATAAAACCCTTATATAAGCAGTCCCTAGGTTAAGACTTAACCCTAGCTGCCGCGTAGAAAATTACTGTGCGCCCAGATCAATCGATTCGTCTTTGGACCGATCGATCCGTCTTTTAAACCGATCGATCCATTTTTAACAGGTCTCGATTTCTTTGTCCTCTACAGAGATCATGCGCCTATGTCAACCTCTTTTTTAGTTCTCCAATGCTGTCCAGACGTCCTACCAAGCATGGATACCAAGATTCGAGACATCAAACCAACAATCTTCACCTTGGCTCGAATTTCTGAACCATCACCATCTTGAAGATCTGCTAGTTGCCTCGTCCTGCATCCCATTCATGGGTATGGGGGCTCCACCTTCTCTGTTCATCAACCTTAATGAACTTGGACCAAATTCAAGCCACACTTGAACTTGACCCTCTTGTAATCAACTAGTCTCTCGTTCTTAGACAGTCTTCCAAACTTCCAAGTATCAGCCTTTTTTGGTAACTCCATCTTCTCTGACACGACTACTTGTTTCTGATATCTGCCTGATCTTTCCGTAGCTTTCCTGTGACCTGAAGGTTCTCCACTTCTTTGTTTCTGCAGTTGTTGATTTGAAACAACTTCACCTGGTTTTCTAGGTGAACTTTTCTGACAGAATTCCACCTCGGCTGCTGCACTATTCTTCTGACTTTCTGACATACTCTTCTTGTGAGCCTAAGTCAGCCTAACTATGCCCTAAATGTCTGCGTCTCGTGCCATCTCTGTTGGATTCTGCCTGTGTGGTGGTGGAAACTCCACCTACCACTGTATTCCCTACTAGTCTGTAGAAACTATCAACTTTCTATCCTTTCATGATTATCATTTCCCTTCTACTAATCTTCATTGCTCTACTCTTTGCTGTGAATCCATAACTTAGAGAATTCAATGTTCCCAAAGAAACTAAATTTTTCTTTAATCCAAGAACATACCTGACATTCGCCAAAGTCCTCACAACCCCATCAAACAACCTGACTTTGACTATACCTATTCCAATTGACTGACACACTAAGTCATTCCCCATTAGAACAGTACCCACATTGCAAGACTTATACGAGTCAAACCATTTTCTAACTGGACACATATGGTATGAGCATCGTGAATTTAATATCTATGACTTTGACATAAAATCAAAATATGAAAAAACTAAAAAAAAAATATCTCCGTCTACCTCACTGTCTGATGATTCTTCGGCAAAACTGACGAATTCTGCAGACACTTTTTCATCTTATTTTCTTCTAGATGTTGCTTCAATTCTTGGCACTGGCTCTTAAAGTGACCAATTTTATGGTAATAGAAGCATTTCACGTTCTTTCTTGCACGTGACTTAGACCGAAATCTTTCTTTATTGGAACCCTCTTCACTAGATCTACTACTTCTTCTGGTTGACTCAGACTTAGCCAACAACAGTCCATCTGCATCTGATTCACCATCTCTCTTCATCTTCTCGTGTGATAAAAGAACACCAGTGACCTCTTCAAGTTTTAGAGTATCCTTCTCGTATATCATGGTCGTCTCCAGATGGTCATAGAATGTTGAAAAAGATGCCAATAGGAGTATTTTCTTATCCTCATCATCAACTTTTACTCTAAACACGAATAATTGTGTGATGAGCATATTTAACACGTTGAGATGTTCCAAAAAGTTTATACATTTTCTCATCTGTAGTCCATACAGTTGCTTCTTCACGTACAATTTATTGGCCAGATTCTTCTTCATGTAGAGTCTATCTTCCAACTTCTGCCAGATCTCATACACTGTCTCCACGTCAAACACGTTGTGAATAACCTCATCTCCCAGATTCAACCAAGTCAAACTCGCGGCCTTGAAATCAATATCTTCCCAATCATCATCAGTCATCTTATCTAGCTTCCTTGCCTTGCCTAATAACACCTTGGAAATCCCTTGCTGGATTAGCAGATACTTCATTCGTCTCTGCCACAGAGAGAAGTTATTCTTACTGGTAAACTTCTCAACTTCGTATCTGATGCTCACCATCTTTACTACAATCGAGTGCTCAAGCCAATAACCAATGCTCTGATACCAGTTGTTGGAATTTTATGGGCTCAAATCCCCTATGCAGCAAAAATAGGAACGCAGCCTTCAATTCACACAAAATAAGTAAAGAACAAAAACAAGAATAAAAACACGAATATTCGTGGTTCGACTGACTGCCTACTTTCAGGGGACAAGAAGAAAAAATCTACTATTATTAATAAGGATTACAATCACTTTCTCTCACACTCACACTGTATCTGTGGCTTCAAACTTGAGCCTCTCACCGTCTCTCTATACTCTCTATAGCCTCTTTACTGAGCCATCTCAAGTGTATGGACGACCTTAAGGTTTCTATGAAATATAAAATCATTATATAAGTAATCCCTAGGTTAAAACTTAACCCTAGCCGCCGCGTAGAAAATTACTGCTGCGCTTAAATCGATCGATTTGTCTTTAAACTGATCGATCCGTCTTTAATAGGTCTCTATTTCTCTGCCCTCTGCAGAGATCCTGCGCCTATATTGACCCCCTTTTTAGTCCTCCAATGCTATTCGAACGTCCTATCGAGCATGTGTTGGCTTAATTAGGTTTCAACCTATTTTAATGATAATAAATCAAAGTTTCTAATTGTGCAAATTGAGTGTGTTCATAGGATTTCAATGACACAAGTACAATTGAGAAAGCAAAATAGAAGCCATAAAGCATAAAGTTCATATTTAAGCGGCTAAGATTTATGGAGCACGAGAAAAATCCAAGAAGAACAGAAAATGACTTGAAGGACTCAAAGAATTTCATCAAGTGTATTGAGTCTAGGACCTATGTAAGTTCATAAGCATTGGCTATATATGTGAAAGCTCATAGGAGACCTTATTTTGACCCTAGGTGCTTACTATTTTATGAAAAATTATTTTCAAAGTATAAAATGTGTTTTAAAATGTTTCAAAAGAAGTTCGGCAAAAGATATACAAAAAGGTGTGTGAAGAAAATTGACATATCTTTAGTTTTTTGGCCATAACTTTTTGTACAAAAAGAATTTTTCTATGAGGTTTAAACCATTGGAAAGTAAACTTCTAGGGCTTCAATTTGAATATACGAATGACCCTATTCGGAGTCCGAATGAAGGAAGTTTGGTCATTTGAAGTCGGGCAAATTGAGCAGTCGCAATTCAGTCGACTGAGGATCAAGATCCAGTCAACTGAATAGATCAAAATGCAATCCAATCGACTGAATGGTCAACTCTAGTCGACTGAACAGACTATAATTTAAATATTTTTTGCTGCAACGGCTAGTTTAACCATTACCAGATTTAGCCCAATGGCTAATTCATGTTTTTAGCCTATAAATAGACTCCTCAAACCTTGAAAAACATATAGCAAAGCCCTCCATCATACTCTCTCATATACATCAAGTTTGTGCTTCAAGTTCTTCATTTTTATGAATTATTTTTTAGAGAAAATCTTAGAATTCCTCTATTGAGCTTTTTACTTATATATCATTTGGAGTTAACATTAGTGTGCTTTATTTGTATTTATTTGCTCGCTGAAGGAGCTGATTCATTGTATAATTCTATTTGAATTTCTTGTTATTTTTGTTGTAACTTGATAAGGCGATTCTCAAGAAAAGTCACTCCGTCTATTGAAGGAGAAAGAGAACTCCGCCTATAAGAAAGGACTTGAGAATGGGATATTTTCAAGAGAGGCTGCTCCGCCTACTGAAGGAGCGTGTACTTGAGGAGGGGACATCCTCAAGAGAGGCTACTCCACCTAAACTAAGGAGAGAGGTTGCTCCGCCTACTAAAGAAGTATTTAGTAGAATTTTCATAGCAGTTAACTTGAGGTAATGATGCAGGCCATGGGCCGAACCTTATAAATCTTGGTGTCGTATCTCTTTAATTGTGCACTTTAAATTCTATATCTACTTGAATTTATTTGTTAGAGAATACTTGTGGACGTTTGGGATTGTATGTTTAATTATGCCAATATTGGCTTAAATTTTTTAAATACCCAATTCACCCCCTCTTGGGATTGCACCTACACTATTAGCATGGATACCAAAATTTGAGATATCAAACCAACACTTATGATATTAGATATTCACATTAATTAGGAGAAACAAAAAGTGAAAAGAGATATTAAAATTCCACGAACTGGATGATGGAATCTTAAAAGTGAGAAATTAGATATTTTTAAGGACAAAATGTGTAAAGAAGTAATGTAAAATTTAGAAGAAGATACTAATATTAATTGGCGTACAATAACATAATATATTGAAAGGATATTGAAAGAAATTTCTGGAGAGTCGAAAAAAATATCCTATAACTAAGAAAATTTGGTAGTGGAATGGCGATATCCAAATTACAGTAAAAGTAAAGAAAGAATATTTTAAAAGATAGTAAAAAGATAAAAATGAGAATAATTTTAGAAGTTATAAAGAAACTTGTAATAATGTTAAGATAATTATTAAAGATGCAAAATTAAAAACTTATGATGATTTTTATGAGAACATCTACAAACTAGCTAAGTGGAGAGAGAAAAAAAATCTTACTCAAGTTAAATGCATAAAAAGGAAAGATTTAAGGGTGTTAGTGAAGGAAAAGAAGATTAAGAAAATGTGAAAAATCTTGTTTGAAAAATTATTAAACGAAAAACATTTGAAAAGATTTGAAGAAAAAGAATATAATAATTCGGATGAAACTAAAGAATATAAGTTTTATCGTGGGATAAGAAAGTTTGAAGTAAAAACTATAATGAAGATAATGAAATTAGGAAAAACTTTATGTAGAGATGGTATTCATGTGGATGTGTGAAAATACCTAGACGAAGTATTAGTATTTTGATTAACAAAGTTATTTAATAAAGTCAAAATAATTAGAAAAATGTCCGAACAGTGGAGAAAGAGTATTATAGTACCTATATATAAAAAAATAAAAAAAATATTCAAAATTATAACAATTATAGAGCTATTAAGTTGTTGAGTTATACGATGAAGTTATGAAAAAAAGTGATCAAAAATTATCTAAGACTAACGACAACAGTATTACAAAATCAGTTTGATTTTATACATGATAGATCAACTCTGAAAGCAATCCACTTACTAAGGAGATTAATAGAAAATTATAGAGAAAATAAGAGAAAATTTTTATATAATTTTTATAAACTTAAAAAAAATTATGATAAAATACTTAGAGATATTATATGGCAGCCTTGGAGAAAAAGTGAGTAAAAAAATTATATTGATGTAATAACAAACGCATGTAATGGAGCTACCATGACAATTAGATCATCTGTAGAATAAACAAGTGAATTTTCAATTTCGAGATGATTACACCAAAGATCAATTTTGAGTCATTATCTCTTTGCCTTAATTATGGATAAATGGGCTAAATATTTTCAGAATGAAATTTCATAGTGTATGATATTTAGTAATGATATTATCTTAGTGGATGAGACTAGAAGTGAAGTTAACGCTAAGCTAAAAATGTAAAGAAAAATTTTAAAATCAAAAGGGTTTCAAGTAAATAAGAAAAAATCTGAATACATGAATTATAAATTTAAATGTAATATGAGTACTAAAGGTGAAAAAGTAAATATACAAAACCAAGAGATACCGAAGAATAAAAATTTTCGTTATCTATGTTCAATTATTAATCAATATAAAAATATTACAAATGATGTAATCCAGAGAATCAAAATTAGTTGGCTCAAATGAATGAATGTTTCCAGAATTTTATGTGATCGACGGATATTTACAAAATTAAAAAAATATATAAGACAATTATTAGATTAACAATTTTATACGGAACATAATGTTGAGTTACTAAGAAAGATCATATAATAAAATAAGTGTTAGCGAAAACAAAAATGTTAAGATAAATGTGTATTAAGACTAGAAAAAACAAAATTTAAAATAAAAAAAAATCGTAAAATGATAAGATCATATTAATTGAAGACAAGTTGAAAAAAATAAATTAAAATAATTTGAACATATATAATGTAGATCAATTAATACAGTAGTAAAAAACAATAAGATCACGAGCAATGAAAATATTAAAAAATAAATAAATAAATTTAAATTAACATAAGATGTCGTGTTAAAAAATTATAAATTTATTAAAATTAACTAAAAATATAATCTTTAACCGAATAAAATAACATAAAAAAATTTATATAATCAATCTTAATTAATTAGGACGAATTGGAACCAAGACTAAATTTGATTTAATCTGGTATTAGTATCTTCGCCTTCCAATGTTGCTTGCTACAATCTTCAATCATTCCGCACTTGAAAAGCCGTGTACAAATCTCAATTTGGAGATTCTTTCAAGGAAACTTTTCACTTTCCATTGACTCACTAGTCACAAAGTTGAGCCGCTTTTTCCCAGCCTGCAGTTTCAAATTTGAATTTCATTGACAAACACAAGACAAAACAAATAGTCGAATTTCCAATGCCACCATCTTTTCTCTCAATCATCAGAAAAAATCAAAGAAAAATGACCCCGGGACCAAATTCAATAGAAAATGCATAATATTTATTATTGTTATAAAATCATCAAAAGTACAAAGATAAATAGCAACTTACCATTTTGTAAAATACTCTTAAAATTATAGCAAAAGATCAAACAATAACTTGAATAAAGATGCCTGCCTAGATCTATCGAAAGGCAAGAATAACTCATGACTCAGACTGTCTATTTTCCGGGCCCATTGGTTAGTTCATCAGAAACTCCTCCAGCTGGGTTGAGTTCATCCCAGGCTTCAATCCATGTGACCATGGCATCGGCGAGCTTAAGGAAGTACTCATCCACCTTCCCAAGCTTTGCCTTGACTTGCTTGGAGAGTTCGATGTAGCATTTCTGCACAGTTGTGCATTCCTTGGGGAGGGTGGCAGCTTGGAAAAATGGGATCAGCTCCTCTTGCCAGTAGATGCCTTTGTATTCCTTCTTAAGGTTCACAAATGGGTTGCTTGCTTTACTGTGCCAGATGTAGGGCAGACCAGTTTTGACTCCATATCCAAGGTGATCGCATATCACCTACGCAAGCGGTAATGGCTTTA
The DNA here is from genome assembly GCA_034768845.1 of Heliamphora exappendiculata. Classification (NCBI taxonomy): domain Eukaryota; kingdom Viridiplantae; phylum Streptophyta; class Magnoliopsida; order Ericales; family Sarraceniaceae; genus Heliamphora; species Heliamphora exappendiculata. Next base: position 15,996 of record JAOTRH010379844.1, on the reverse strand, counting down.
AAATGATTTGAGAAAGCACAAAAAGAGCAATGCTAGTGCAGGTTTTCACATTCAGAAAAATGGTCAAGAGAATGGATGGAACTACAAAGAATTAACCGGCCAATACTGTATGCATTTGTTATAGCTAAACTTGTGGTAAAAGTTAATTATTAAAAAATTAAAAACCAAAAGCACAAAATGACGCTTTGTTTGATGTGGCTACTGTGGATGGAACATAATAGAAGATCTTTTGATAAGATCGAGTCCCATTTATATAGGTTGAAGGGTGTTTTCCTCAGTTTTTTATATAGTTGACTATATGAAGATAAGGAGTAACTCTTGACAATTTTTTACACAGATTTTGTTGTGTCCCTTCTTTTTGGAATGATTCTTATGTAGAGATTTTCTTATCGAGATCTCTTTTGTGGATCTCGTGGCATTCTTTTTTAATACATTTTACTTATAAAAAAAGTTTTTTAAAAGCTGTTTTTGTCGCATAATCACAAAATAAAAGCTGTGACAAACAAAATGTCAGATTGCAAAATGACAAAAAAGCTAAGAGTTGTTTTTAGAAGTTTTGACAAACAACCCAATATTGAATGAAACATACCTTGGTACACCAGCCAGCCCACATATCATCATACCGGCCAATAGGCTGACCATCACCCATAAGTCCAAAGTACATTGCAGGGCCAATCAATTCCCGGTTGAATCCCAGATTCATACCGCACATGGGGAAGAGAGTGCCCTTCGGAATCGTCATAACCGCATCTACATACCTGGCAAAGATGAGAAAGATAAATAGTCCCGCTGAATATACGTATAGCGAATGAATTTTACTGTACAATGATTTTCGAACCTGGTGTTCCTCTCGAGAGGCTTGACAAGCTGGGTAGGTGCATCATAATCAGGGATATTAAGCCAGAGGCCATGAGAAACTGCGGTAGGAACACCCTCGCGGAGACTAAATGGGTATCCACGGACAAAGTCAGCGCCTTCTCTATATGGATCATACAAGGTATTGTAGAAAAACGGAGTTGAGGGACTCAAAAGGTTCTTGACATGCTGCTCGAGGGCATTGATTTCTTTGCCAGATGGGTCTTTAGCAACCTGTGAGCCAATGAGGAAAACTTTAACACTAGAGCCAAACGAGCAGATATCCTTGGTCTCAAAAATTATATGTTACAGTCCCAATGCATTGAAGACTTCTAAATTATATGAAAATCTTGAGACACAAAAATCCCGAGACACATCCAACGATTTTTAATACATTAGGATAGAGGGATGAACAATTTTTGACACAAGTGATCCCTTACCAAGCCAAACAAAGTGAAAGAAGATGAGAAACAATTCATGTTTGTGAATTGTGAGGGCAAAGCCAACAGAGCACCACGATAGTTTGATCACAACAATCAACAAGGCAAATTGATCACAAGAACAGGAAGGTAAAAACAGAGAAGAGAACAAGGGATAGGCAAATGCAAATAGGTAATCTAAAGTCTCAAACTGCCGGAGCACCAAATAAACACAACCCAAATATGGAATTGCAAGCCATAACAGGGCTCGCCACCAATTGAAGCAAAAACATGAAAAAAGAAACATAAAGAAAAAACACACTATTAGATTTGATTCGATTATTTGGCGTAGCCTTTGTTGTCAATATATTACGACTTACGATACATATCTTACGATTCGATACATTAAAAAGATAAAACAATACTTAACGCAAATCGTATATAAGGTTTAATGTATCTTACGATATACATACGATATATAATACAATATGCGATACATAATGCAATACACATGATACATTAATACATGATTTTCTAGATGAATTTAATTTATAAAAATAAATATTATTAAAAAATTTTACATGGTTAAGATATTGAGAATATGCTTTCTTTAATATGTCTCTGCCTTCATAAATCTATACTCGTCTATTATTAAAAATCTTACAACATCGATTTATTATGGTCACTAATATTAATATAGTTTTCACTTATGAACAAACTACTTAAAAACTTAAAAGTTCTATATTAAAATTTTAAAACTTAAATGATATATTAAGGCAATATGAAGAAAATATGATATGCAGTAAATTCGATTTGTGGTAAAATAATACATATATTTGTAATATTTTTATTATGTTTTAGATGTATTAAGTGTTAATCCGTGCATATATTTATTTTTGATAAACATATTTTTACAATATTATCAATTACCATTATTTAATATTTTATTCTTGTAAAATATCTACTTTATTTCAAATATACATATTTTCTTGACCCGTTATTAAATGTGTTAAATATCTTACAATATTCGATACGATACAATACACAATTTAAAAAAATAAAAACACGATAAATGATTCGTATCCCAATTTGATAACTATGGGCATAGCCAACTTCAACTGTGGAAATAAAAGCTTCAGACCAGCCACCACCTCAAATAAAAACAAGACTTCCGTTCCGAACGTCCTCAACTTACAATCAGATTCACTAAAATGAGTGAGACCCGGGATCTATCTGAGGCCTGGAACAATCTAGATCCAATTTGTTACGCTGATCAAACATATAAAGGAAGAACCAGTCCGCAGTTTATACGTCGCTGTCAGAGTGATAAATTAGAAGTTACCTTCAAATCAGTTTCAAAAAACGTTATTAAAAAAGCCATTAACAGAACAACATCTCCAGCATTTATAGATTTAGATAGTTATTTAATACCATTACAGATCTATTAATTTTCTATTTCCTTCGCATGAAGTTGTAATGGAAGCGTTTCTAAGCTACCAAACAGATCAAATTCCGACGAAAAACAAGAAAAGGAAGGCACTACAGTACACATCAAAATCAATTCGAGGCCAAACACAGAAGCTAAGTTCTAACAAAAACAAAATTCGGGGATATAAAAACATAAAGAACAGAACCAGATCCAAACTTTTGAACCCCCAAATGCCCCCATAACACGTCCAAATCACCAAGTCAATCATTTGACCTAACAAGAACTGGCAAAATCAAAAAGTTCAGACTATCCATATATCAAATCGAATCGAATCGAATCAACCACCAATCTTCCACCGCAAATCTCCTAACCCGCCATCCCCAACCCCACCAAAATTCAAAATCCACAGGAAAACCCACCAACCAAAAACTCAAAACCCACATCAGAAACTCAAAACCCACGTCAAAAACGCAAAACGCACATCGGAAACTGAAAACCCACATCAAAAACCAATTTCCCAAATCAAAATTTAAAAAAGAGGGAATAAAAGAGCTTACGAAGCAATCGTCGTCGATGGTGTAGATGTACTTCTTCTTGGAGACCATGAAGCCGAAGCATCGGCAAGCAGAGTCCTTGAAGGAAATGCAGGAGGCTTTGGGTCCCAGAATTCGGTTGATGTCGTTGCGGTTGTAGAGCTCGTAGTCGAAGCCTTCGGGGACGTTGATGACCTTGGAAGGGTCTCCGTCCTGGACGATGATGAGGTGGTAGGGCTGGAAGAACGGCCTCCACATCTCCAGGAAATCGAGGTTCCGAATCGTGGGGATGACTATGTCAAGCTCGTCTTTCAGGAGGGGTGTCGGAGATACCGATGTTCCAGCCATCGGAGAGAGAGAGAGAGAGAGAGAGAGAGAGATCAGATCGAAGGTGCAGTCAAAGACCGCACACAGGAGAGAGGGGGAGAAAGAAACAGAGAGACGGAGGACAAAGGGCAGAGTACTCCGAATTTTCTGTATGGAAAGGCCCCCTAGCGTTAGTATTTGTAATAAACCTGAAACTCCCCATTTGCAAAGTTTGAAAAATTTTACTTTTTTTTTTTTTGAAGAAAACAGAATTAATAAAAAAGTTAAATTATTTACAATAATCGTCAAATTAATAAAGAATTTAAGGCCTTGATTGCCAACTTGGCTTTTTTGGTTTTTTAGTTAAAAATATAAAAAATTTAATATTATTCGTTTGGTATAAAAATAAAAAAGCTAAAAAGTAAAAAATTAAATCAAAACATAAGCTCTCAGAATATTCAAATCAAGCTTATATCACTTTTAAAATACAATAATACATCTTATTCATAACTTATTTACTATCACTACAAATTACATATAAGTATTAACATAAATATATAAATAGGTAAAAAATGTCAACTTCGAACAAAAAGTAAAAAAATTAGATTTTTACCCAAACAACCAATTTCAAAAAAACTAGTTTAAAAGCTAAGTTGACGAACAACTTACCTTGAACTTAATTTTGTTTTTTGACTAAAAACGTAAAAGAGTAAAAAAGTTAACTTTTAAGCTAATTACCAATCTTGCTCTAAAAATTATTTTATTTTATTTTTTAGTTAAAATTTTATATTTAATTTAAAATAGGTTGTTTAGTAAAATAATTTTTAAATTGTTTTGTAAAGTAGCTTCTTTTAAGGTCCTGATTCGCAACTTAATTTTTTTTTTTGCTAAAAATGTTAAAAAGTTAAGATTACTCATTTGACAAAAAAATAAAAAAGCTAAAAAGATAAAAGATCAAATCGAAACACAAAATTCAAAAATATTATATTCAACTCTTACCATTTTTAAAATACAATAATATTCATTATTTATAACTTCTTTACTAACACTACCAACTATATATAATTATTAATATCGAATATATAGAAGAGTAAAATTGTCCAATTTAACAAAAAATAAAAAAATTAACTTTTTACCCAAACAAACAACGTATAAAATGTTAACTTAAAAGTTAAGTTATCAAACAAATTACTTTAAATCCAATTTAATATTTTGGCTAAAAAAGTAAAAAAATAAAAAAAATTACCTTTTAAGCTAGTTGCCAATCAGACTCTAAGTTAGCCTATGTTTGGCATAACTTTTTTTTTAAAGGTTTTTTACTTAAAAACTTTTTAAAAAATCTAGTAGTTTGGCCTCAATTGGTTTTTTTTTTAATACATTTTTTGACATTTATTTTTTCATAAAAAAATCTAAAAAGTTAAAAAAAATTTAAAAATAACTAATCCAAACATAGGTTTAGTTGGTTCATGGTACATAAAACTTAAAAGCATTTTGTTTTGGTAATTAAAATTTAAAAGTTAGTCTTTTACTTTTTATTCAAATTAAACAGTGTTATTCTTTTATATAATTTATTACGATAATAATGGCCCTAATTAGGTGATTTGCTTATTTATTTATTTTTTTATTAACAAATAAGTTAAATTTTATTTAAACTGATCCGTTTAGATGAATTTACTTATTTACTTATTAATAAAAAAAATTAAAAATAAAATAGTAGGAGTTTAATAAAGTAAGCTATTTTTTTTTTACTTCTCACCTTTTAAAACTTTTTTGGCCAAAGTATCTTAATTTTTTTTATAGTTTTTTTTTTGTAAAAGTTTTGGGGGCGTTTGGTAATGTTTTCTGCTTTTTCTAATTTTTGTTTTTGTTTTTAAATTTTTTGTAAATTGTAAATAAAAACATATATTTTTTTTATAACAAAACAAAAACATGTTTGGTAATTATTTTTATTTTTAAAAAATTATAAATAGTTTTCAAAATTTACAAAATTTTTAAAAACAGAAAAAATGTATTTTTACTTATTTTGTAAACAAGTTTTGATTGGATTCATTGGTAACCTTCAATTACCACTTTTTAAATATTTATGTTACAAAACATGTTTTTGTTTTTATTTTTTTATAAAAATAAATAAAAATATATTTTTTGTTTTTTGTAAACAAAAAATAAAAAACTGTAAACGTTACCAAACAGGCTCTTAATATATTTTTATTTTTTATTTTTTTATACGTTCTAATATTTGGAATTTTAGCACAGTTTTTTATTTTATTTTTAAGAGTGAATTTGGTATTTTTAAGAGAAATTTAAGTAAATACACTATTATCAACTGATAACAGAGTTTTAATCATATATATATTTTTTCTATAGATTTAGTCTCATACAATAATCAACCGACGAAAACACCCTCAATATTCTATTTTTACACATCCCTTAAAGTATGCAACATTTATCTCTCTCTCTCTCTCTCTCTCTCTCTCTCTGCATATTATTTAAATTAAGCAATATATATATATTTGAAATTTTTTAAAATATTTTTTTAAAAATAACGTATCCCTTAAACTAAACAATTTCTCTATCTGCTGGGCGAAATCACTCGCCGATATAACACATACAAACGATACATAGTTACATACAAACGATACATTTCTAAAACTATTTCACTATACACACAAATCTGATGCATTTTTAAATTCACAAAATCATTAATTTTAATATATGTTTCAAGTCATCGCAACCAAATGTGACAACTGATACATTTATTAGTATATGCTACTGATACATTTATCATTATTAAGTATCTATTGTAATATTTTCTTATATATAGTTTTAAATTGATAAAATGTATTAGTGATTTAGGTGAGTTGTGTGCATTTAGTAATAACATGTAACTGATAATTGTATCAGTTGCATACTGATCATATAGAGAATATGTATAAAAAAAGTCATCGAATCTTAACAGAACCCTTACGAGGGTGTCTGGCACGAAAACTGTGTCATCGTCCCCCATTACGAACCACATCACCTCCTTCATCTCCACCCGGAATGTTTCCCAAGCGATCCGTGATATCCAAATCGCTGACCGGTGCCCCTCTCGGTTTGAGTAAGGGAACCGGCTCGTGTTGTCAGAGATTCTCACCTCTGAGAGGCCCTTGTTGAGGTTCATCTTTACCGCTCTGTCCAGCCACACCATGCCGCTCATTTCATTCGGCTTCCACCTTATTTCGTTTTCACCTTCGGGAGGCTCTCGTGTCGTCGACTGATGTCCCTATCGGTTCGAGTAAGGGAACCGGCTCGTGTCGCCAGAGATTCTCACCTCCAGGAGGCCCTTGCCGGATATTTTCACTTTAGAAAATTTGTTCAATCCTGAAACTTTTCTTAGTTTGAGAGAGAGAGAGAGAGAGAGAGAGAGAGAGGTGAAAATTGAAAAATCTAAAATTTGAAACTCCTAGAATTTAGGAATTGAAATTCCTAAAATCTTAAATTTTTTATGGGATTGGCTTTGATATTGCTTTTATGAATTTAAAACTCCTAAAATTTCGATTGACAACCTACATCATCAATTGCTTGTATTTTAAAAATGAAATGGATCTTATTTTAAATAAGAGTATATTAGACATAAAAAATTTATTTTAAATTAAAAAAGACTAAATCTATTTTTTAAAAAATTTATGGGACTAAATCTCTTATGATACCCTAAAAAATGATTAATTTTTAAATTTCTCAATTTTTAATTAAGAGAATTATAATTATTTTATTTTAAAAAATAAAATATTTGAAATATGAGTGAACATTTTCCTTAAAAATGAAAAAGAAACTTAACTATTTCTTTAAAAATATCAAATTCTATAGTTTTAAAACTAATTTTTATAAATTAGAAAAATGACAAACATGCGCTAGCTGGTGGCACGTGAAAGACCAATGGTTGGCTTCCCAGTTAACGCGCTTCTGGTGTCTTGTTTGTGCTAAATTTCGAGAATCTTGATTTTTATTTTTTTTATTTTTATTTTTTTTAATTTTATGACCAATTTTTTTTATTTTTTCAAATTGTATTCACGAGATAAACTCAAAAAAGTAAAATTTTTTATTAAAAAAATATAAAAAATTTACTAAATATGAAAATAAGCAATATAAAATTTAGCTTATTAGTTTATTTTAGTTTATTTTTATCTTTTTTAGACTTTTTATATTTTAATCAAAAAATTTACTTTTCAAGCTTACTGCAATGAGATGAGTTAAGAAAATATAGTAATTTAAATAAATAATAAAAAATATAAAGACAAAGTTAAACAAAATTAAATAAATAAATAAGCAATTATTCAAATAAATCAATTTGTTTTTGGAGTTTTTCTTAGTTAACGCCCTTTTATTTTATTTTACTGGTATAATTTTACAATAAATCTTAAAATTATATATTAATATATTTTAAAAGTAAAAACTAAGTTTTTACAATATTACTATATCTTATATGAATAGTTATAAATTATTTATTTATTAGTCATCGAACAATAAATGGTAGTCAACATTTTCTTAATTTTAGTTCCTCATCACATTTTATTTAACACACTAGCACTTGCTTGTGTTTAAAAGCATTTTAGATCTAATTTATCATAAAATTAATTTTAAAGAGTGTACAGTCTTTTTAATTATTTAGAATAACAATGTATTCAGCAATAATTTTTATTAGTCTCACTCTAAAGTTTAACTATAAGCAACAAAAAAATATATGCATATCAAAATAATACATATTAAAAAAATTATAATATCACGTCTTGAAAAAGTAAAATTAGAAACACAAACAATTAATAGAAAAAGAACTTGATTTAAAGAATCCAATCCAAGGAACTTGTAGAAAATAGTTCTTGTTTAAAAGCACAATAAAGCTTTCAAGTTTCTTATGAAAGATAAGAGTGAATAAGTATTTCGCTTGTAAAAACATTGTCCAAATAGACCAACTTATATTTCAAATGATGTCCAAAAGATACTAAGAGTACCAAGATTATTCTTATTCTCTGAGTAATTATTAAGAACCCGACGAGAATGAAGACGACCAAGCCCCCAAGTACTTTGATAGTTGGATACCTAGAAAACAAGTTTTCTAGTCGGTGGCCAGCGGGAGGTCCTTCGATGCTTAAGTCAGTTGAGTCTTGAGAGAAAAAGTGAAATATTTAAATGGGTGATAAGTCATACCTTTACTTGAATTAGAGGGCCCATATATACAGGGAAAGTGAGTTAACCCTAGTGTTGAGTCATGCCTCCTCGAACTTATCAAGGTTAGGGGTGTTTGGTTAAACTTAATAACCTTATTTATTCTGTACCCCCACAATTAGGCCCCAACTTCTATGTGCTCCTTTAGTAGGAGGTGGAAAGCTTCATGTGTGTCGGGACTATGTCACAAAACTTAATTGAATTATGTTGTTTTCCAATGTTTAGCTGGACTAGGGTTATCGATTAGTGCGTAGACATGCTAGAGCTCCTGATGCCTAACTCGTGCTAGGGTTTTTGGTGCTTAGCTTTAGCTAGAGCTTTTGGTGCCTAGCCCAGGCTAGGACTTTGGTACCTATCCCAAGCTAGGACTTTGCTGCCCAGCCAAGCTAGGACTTTTGGTGCCTAACCCAAGCTAGGACTTTTGATGCCTAGCTTAAGCTAGGACTTTTGGTGCCTAGCCCAAACTAAGACTTTGGTGCCTAGCCAAGCTACAGCTTTTGGTGCCTAGCCCGAGCAAGGACTTTTGATACCTAACTTGAGTTAGCGCTTTTGGTGCCTAACCAAGTTAAGACTTTTGGTGCCTAACCTAAGCTAGGACTTTTGATGCCTAGCCCGAACTAGGACTTTGGTGCCTAGCCAAGCTAGAGCTTTTGACACCTAGCTTGAGCTAGGGCTTTTTTTGTCTAGCTTGAGCTAGGGCTTTTGGTGCCTAGCCCGAGCTAGGACTTTTGTGGGCTAGGACTTCTGTGTCTAGTCTGAGTTAGGGCTTTGGTGCCTAGCCAAGTTAGGACTTGTGGTGCATAGCCCGAACGAAGACTTTGGTTCCTAGTCCGAGCTAGAGCTTTTGGTACCTAGCATGAGTTAGGGCTTTTGGTGCCTAGCCCGAGCTATGGTTTTTGATTAGCGCCTAACCAAGCTAGGGTTTTTGATTAGCGCCTAGTCAAGCTAGGGCTTTTGGTGTCTAGTTTGAGCTAAGGCTTCTGGTTCTTAACTCGAGCTAGGGCTTTTGATTAGCGCCTAGTCAAGCTAGGACTTCTGGTGCCTAGCTTGAGCTAGGGCTTATAGTGCTTAGCTCGAGCTAGGGATTTTGTTGAGCGCCTTTCCAAGCTATGGCTTCTTGTGCCTAGCTTGAGATAGGTATTCAATTAGCATCCAGCCAAGCTAGGGCTTTTGGTACCTAGCTTGAGCTAGGTCTCCGATTAGTGCTAAACCAAGCTACGGCTTCTGGTGCCTAGCTTGAGCTTAAGCTTTTGATTAGCACCTAGCCAATCTAGGCTTCTAGTACCTAGCTCGAGCTAGAGCTTTTGATTAGCACCTAGCTAAGCGAGGGCTTCTGGTGCCTAACTTGAGCTAGGGCTTCTGATTTCTCTATCTAGTAGAGAGCCTAGTGGTGATTTTTATCAAGACAACGAGAATTTTTTGTACTTAGCCGAGCTAGGGTTTTAGTTCTCTACCTAATAGAGAGCTTAGTAGTGATCTTCATCAAGACAACTAGGACCTTTTGTGCCTTAGCCAAGTTAGGAATTTTTTGATGCTTAAGGAAGCTAGGGCTTTGGTGCGCTTCGTTCGACAGAACATGGTGAGAGATTCTCCTTTTTCGATAAATAATATTGAAAGATAGACAACGAATACAGGTCTAGCCCTAACTTTAGTTGCTGAGGAGATGCTTGCTGAAGGTTTTGGCAATCAAACATGGGGGAGCTGTTGGCGAGCCGAGGAGATCGGGGGTTAAGCTAAGCTAACCTAATTTCTCTAGCTCTTTCTCGCTATTTAGCCATGTTACAAACTTTCTTCAAATTCTACAGCACCGTATAACAACTGTTTGTAATTGTTGGTCACTAAATCTGCAGCATCATTATTTGATTCTTGGTCTTTCAAAGCCTCAGCTATCTCATGTATGTACTTTTCGTATCTCTCACTCCACAAATTGAGGCAGCGGCTTGGGATCTCGATTAGTGCCTAGGCATGCTAGGGTTTTTAGGTACCTGGCCAAGCTAGGGTTTAATGATCGGTGCCTAGGCATACTAGGACTTTTTGTACCTAGCCGAGCTAGAATTTTTAGTTCTCCACCTATTAAAGAGCCTAGTGATGATTTTTCATTAACACAACTAGGACTATTGTACTTAGCTGAGCTACGATTTTGGTTCTCTACCTAGTAGATAGCCTAGTAGCGATCTTCATCAAAACAACTAGGACTTTTTGTACCTTAGCCAAGCTAAAACTTTCATGCGTAATAGCGATTTTTTCAAATCGACTATGACTTTTGGTGCTTTGGCTGAGCTAGGACTTTCGTGCCTAATAGCGATTTTTTCAAATCGACTATGACTTTTGGTGCCTTAGCTGAGCTAGGACTTTCATGCCTAATAGCGATTTTTTCAAACCGACTAGGACTTTTGTGCCTCTGGTGAGCTAGGACTTTCGTGCCTAATAGCAATTTTTTTAAATCGACTAGGACTTTTGGTGCCTCAGCAGAGCTAGAAATTTCATGTCTAATAGCGATTTTTTCAAATCGACTAGGACTTTTTGTTGTTGGACTTGTAGTCGCCAAGAGGACTAAGTCTGCATCAATGGTATTGTCTCTTCTAGTGCTACCTAATGCTTCCTCGACCTTCTCCCCCCCAACTCGGGCTTAAATGTATTTGGGTCCGAGCTGACTAATACTTCTGGCTCAAAGAGTTTGCTGAGGATCTAGTTGCTGAGCAAGATGGTGAAGTCTCTGCGTGACTCTAGGTGTGATTACATGGATTCCCGTTGCTTCTTGTTTCGTGTGCTATGGGCTACCAAGGGATGCTCTTCGAGTTTTCCACGAAATGGGATTACACGGAGTGAAACCCCAATTCAGTTACACTGTCTTCGGTTCTTCTTGGTTGTTCAAAGTTGAAGGATTTGAGTTCAAAGTGATTGGTTCAATTTCCACATTCAACATGGAAAAAACTGATTTATTTGCCAGTTGTACTCTCTTGTAAATTCTTGACCCACTAGAAGCTTGGTATTTGTTTTCTTCCTTGCATCCTTTTAGTGGTCATCACTGAGAACAAACACTTGAGATTCTCATTCAGTCCACAGAAAATCAAAGATGCCTTCATCTTAGCTGAAGACTGTTTCTCAATTGTTCCTAAATATCATATTTTAGCTATTGGACAAGCAGAAAACTTACGGTCATAGCAACAAATGTTGCGGTCGTAACAAAATAGTCACAAAACTCGCTGCCATGACAAATATAAGATTACCGCGAGGAACATACTGAAAAATCTCACGAACATGACAAATAAAAGTCGCGGCTATGGTTTTTAAGGGTCCAGAAGGAGCATATTGAACATACAAGGCCTAAAACAGACTCAAATAGATAGGATATGCAGGATAGAGACCATAACCCATTCATTCTAGGCTAGATCCACCATCCTCTATCTTTTATAGAAATAATATCTCTAAAATAGAATATACAGGATATCAAAATGAACAACATAATACTTAAAACACATTTTTATGTCACTGGCCTCACCAAACCTCACGACCGTAACAGAAGGATATGGCGGGCGTAACAAATATGAAGCAAAAGATGCGGCCATCATATTTGTAGATCTACAAAACAAAGAGAAATGGAATATGCAGAATGGAGACCATGATTGATTTAATCTAGGCTAAATCTATCATTCATTTTTCATTAAGAATATAGACTATGATACAGAATATGCAAAACAGAATAAACAGAAAAAAGACGTTAAAAATAAAGGGATAACAAAAAGTTTTTTAAAATGGTTTTTATGCTTTTAGCTTTATAAGAACATCACGGCCGTGACAACATGATATTGCGGCTGTGAAAAACAAAGGCAGAAAAAGTGTCGACTAAGTGTATAAAGCTCACAACCGTTTCTATAGATTTAACAAAACACTCGGTCGTGACATTGAAAGGTCGCCACCGTCATATTTTTTTAACTACAAGACATACGAAAAGAAATGTATACAGAATGAAGACCATAACCCATTTAATATAGGCCAGATTACCACTCATTACCAGCAAAAACATAAACTAAGGTACAGAAAAGAGATAATGTTAAACAAGATAAAAAAAATGTGAGAAAAATTCAAAATAGATAAATATCAGAGAGTTTTGAAAGGGGTTTTCTTATTTTTTTCCTTGGAACAAATGTCACGGCCGTGAGTAAATACGGCACAAATATATCGGCCATGTGCACAAAGGTCATAGCTGTGACTGTAGGTTTAACAAAACATATGGTTGTGACATTAGAAAGTCGCGACCGCTTTATTCTAGAATCTTAGAAAGTATTTGAAGTGCTCAGTGTGCTCGTGAGAGTCAAAACAAAATAGAAACGACAATAAACATATGAAACAGAGAATTATGAATACACTGTTTATGATTAAAACTTAAGGGAACAAATGCTTGCTTTGAAATAAATGATAAATAGACAACAAAATAATGGAAACCTTATTCACGACACCCTCGGGGGAAAAAATGAGGATTTGTAGAATAGTCGTGGTCCCTAACGTTACCTCGTGTGAATATCCACCTCGAATAGCCCATCGGGGTGAGAATGGACTATCTCTAAGCCAATACGAGCTTCAACAACCCCTCCAATGCAAGCAAGAATACGAACAAGGCTTGAAAAGTATGGAAGGTATAGAAGAATATCAGATGGGGAAGTATTTAGGCAGAGTTTTGGTATCTAGGTCTTTCTCACTTCTTGTTCTGCTTGGAAACGCTGCCTATTTATAGGCAAGGCGAGCAACACAGGTCCCCTTTAGGATGCTGCCATTTGTCCAAAAAGGGGTAATAGTGACGATCGCTACCTTTTTACTTTTCCACAATGACGGCCGTGAGCTTGGGTGTATCTTTGAGCATGATTCTCATATTTTTGTCAATGGAGTGCATTTGAGATGGATGCCTAAAGTTCGACTTGATCAGATTAGGGTGCCTACAGTTGTCTCTCTTTGACAGAACTTGCAACAACTCATGGCGCAAGTAATGTCAAAGCTCTAGAGACAAACTGATTGAACAAGCCGCTAATCTTGGACACAAACAAAACATGCAAAAAAGCGTGGTCGAACTCGAATTTTCATTGAGCTTCCTACGTACCCAATTACAAGGGATCAGACTGATTGTACTTTGTGGGGTAATGAATATGATACAAACAGGCTAATCATGATGCATGTCAGATGCAAAACATGGTGCAGGTACAAGGTATGATGCAAAACATAGAAACTTCAAAAAGTCAAGACTAAAGAAGTAATTAACAATCCAAAACTTTAAGAACTCCACTGGAGGTGCCTGTGAAGTAGGACTTAGGGCGCCTAGAACACTAGGGCTTAACAAACCTAAGAATCGTCTCATGAACTTAGGACCTAGATAACACTTCACATATTATTAGGGTTTTAGAAGAAAGGGATCCCTTGTCCTCTAGAGCTTGAAAAAACATAACAATCGTCTCACAAACTTAGGACCTAGATAACAATTTGTGTATGACTAGGGTTTGAAAGAGAGGATTGCCTAGTCTTCTCGGGCTTGAAAAACTTATAAATCATCTCACGAACATAGAACTTAGACAACGCTTCACATATGACTAGGGTTTTAGAAGAGAGGGATGCCTAGTCCTCTAGGACTTGAAAAAATCTAAGAATCGTCTCACGAACTTAGGACCTAGATAAAACTTCGCATATGACTAGAATTTTAGAATAGAGGGATGCTTAGTCCTCTAGGGCTTGAAAAAATCTAAGAATCGTCTCACGAACTTAGGACCTAGACAATATTTCGCATATGGTTAGGGTTTTAGAATAGAGGGATGCCTAGTCCTCTAGGGCTTGGAAAAAGCTTTGAATTATCTCACGAACTTAGGACCTAGACAATACTTCACATATGACTAGGGTTTTAGAATAGAGGGAAAGAAGACTTGGCACGAGTGACAACCCTTGTTGCTTCCTTCTTCTTTACTTTTCTCTTTTATTTCTTGTACATGGAGGCTTGCGTGTCTATTTCTTTACTTAGGCGTGCGTGCCCGCTGATGCACTTGATGCGCTGCACATGTATACATTACTGTTTTGATTTGGAGAAGCCTTCGTGCCTTTAGATTACATTATATTCACTGTGGATACTTGTCTTTTTTCATACATATGAAAATATATTTTCGATCAGTTGAATCTTTTATTATGCATGATGTATGTTTATGAGTTGAATACTTACCCTACGAGTCCATTTTTGTATTGCGAGTTGCTATAGGTTCCTGCCAAGGGATTGGGCACGTTAACAAAGAGAGGAAGTGCCGTCAAAGTCTTTATAGAAAACAAAGTTGCGGCCGTGAGAAAATATCTCGGGGTCGTGATGTTTGAAAGGTTTGTAACCTGGAAGATTGGAGTTCTTGGTCGTGAAGTTTGATGGCGAAGATTTTTGGCATAAAAATCAAAACTGATTCTGTGGTCTCTTCTCCTTTTCAGCTCTATAAAAGCGGACCCACTGGTCCTGATCCCATTGCCTGAGATATTCTCTATTCTCCTTGTCTTTCCATGGCTTAACAACTCCCTTTTGTCGTGAATGGGCGAGTTCTTCTCGGTCGAGCACAAGAACTTCATCAACTTTGGCCTTGATGCGCTATTCTCTTTGAAGATCATGAGAATCGACTGGCTTCTTCTGAGAGGGGCTACCCAACTTTAGGATCCCAATGATGTAAGACTTTTCCGCTAGTCTTGAGATTTTATCTCAAGAAGGAGTCATAGTGTAATAATTCGTACCATGACAATTAATAAAAATAAGACACGTACCACTCCTTAGAATAATATATTATTTGACACTTCGTAAAAAATTTTAAAATAAAATTTCTGACAAATAATAACATAGCGATAAGAATTTTAAATATTTCTAGATTTATTTGCATATGAGAGGATTATAAAAAGATTCTGGATAAGATCAAATCATATGTAATGATAGAAAAAGATTTGAATGAGATTCTGGATAAGATCAAATCAAAATTAATGATTAAAAAAGATTTGGATAAGATTCTGGATAAGATCAAATTAAAGGTAATGATTGAAAAAATTTTGGATAAGATTTTAGATAAGATCAAATATTAAATCAAAGTTAATGATTGAAAAAGATTTGGATAAGATTCTGGATAAGATCAAATTAAAGGTAATAATTTCTGGATATGATCAAATCAAAAGTAATGATTGAAAAAGATTTAGATAAGATTCTGAAAAGATTTGGATAAGATTCTGGATAAGATCAAATCAAAGGTAATGATTG